>UCOM01002657.1:0-24065 GCA_900474385.1 Ormyrus pomaceus | reverse complement strand
ACCACAAAATGATGTGTTTTAAAATTTTCCTTGGTTTACAAAAAATTATTATATTTTGAACAAAAATTAAGATCAATAATAATTAAAAAAAATATGTTTTCAAACTTCATAAGATGTTAATTACTTCTATACTTTTGAACAAGTAGAAATTCTTTCAATAATTGACTTTTTGTGCAAAAAGTCTTTCAAATGTTAGTGCGTCTCTACCGGTAAAAAAAATTGTCTTGACCAGAACACCTAGTTGTCCTTTTTCGATTACAAAAATTTTAGTGAAATTGATCTAGCCTCATTTGTAAAACGGATTGAAAACAAAAAACCGCTGTTAAAATTATTCTTTAAAATAAAAATTTTCCTTTTTGTATATTACAAAATAGTCATTTAACAATCAAAACACACTTTAAATTCATAATAGAGCTTCATTAACGTTTTTAACGAGGCCTTATTCAAAAAGTTGTCACAAAGCGGTTGAATTTGCACGAGCAACTTTTAATGTAACAAAAAACTGGAACACATTCATCATATCAAGTTCTGTCGCGTCTTCCATTTCGTAATCGTAAAGCCATCTAAATCAGCAGCGAAATATGAAATTCGCTTGATAAACGCAGTGTAACAATGATGTTTGGAATAATTCGTCAGGCAGCCTTCGAGAAAAAGGAAGCAACAACTGGCAAAAGAAGAAATTCCGCGCGGACATTGTCGGAAAACTTTACCGTTCGAAGTTTCCAGCGGGCGACTGAAAGAAGAAGAGGAAACGGCAGCAACGAGGCGCTAGTTGACTAGTCCGCTGCGTACAGTAACCAAGTCCACTGAAAAGTATGCCAAAGACGCCAGATCCATTGAAATTAAGTTGATATTTAAACTTTTGCATAAATGATTTTCAACGCTACTTTCTAGCGTGAATTGAGGGTCATTTAATGCATGAATTGGGAAAATACTTTTCCTTATTCATCATAAAATGTTAATAAATTCTATCTAATTTTTTTTTTTTTTTTTAGAAAAGCTCTTTCGGTTTTACAAAATTTTCGAAGATCTTTTGTACAATCTTTAATTTTTATAAATTTCAAAACTATTAAAATAAAGGCATGTTTTCTGAACAAAATAAGTGTTCAATCAAATGAGCTTATAGGTAATCAGAAGACGTAATAATTGGGTCCCAAAGTGATTAAAAAACGTTTTCTTTTTTGTAAAAAAGCCAATAATGATATTATTGCGCGGGGACTTCATCTTTGTTAACTGAAGCGTCCTTTTTACTAAGCATCATACAACTGTTTTCACTGTCAAAATAAAATGATTCAATGGGTTCTCGAATGAAAATTTTTTTTTTATTTCATTATATCCGCCTGATAAAATATTGGAAAATAATCAACACGTATTTTTTGTTTTTTCGTCACATTCATAATAGTAATTTTTAATCTGTTATAGCTTTGTTAATAAAACTTAAAGTAAAAAAAGAAAAAAATCGTGCCTACTATTTTTCAATATTCTATCTGACGGACCTAGTAGAATTTTTACCCAATTTTTCATCCAATTTATTATGTACTTAATTAATTACTTATGTAATTTATTATGCCTTTATTATGTACAAGTTCCTTAGCGCTTCCAATTTGATCTCAGATGCAGTAAATTTCTTGGCGAATCTTCTGCAATCTCAAGCGTCTGATGTATGTACCAAATGTAAAACATTTTACGAAATCTTGAAAGAATTTTTTCTAGAATTTCCATATTCGGTTTATGTTGTTCATCACACTTTAAATCTCTTGGAATCGACTTTAAAGGATTCAAATTCGTTCGAATCAAATTTTGAATCATGACCAATTAATTAAATTAGTATTGGCTTATTCAATGTAATAAAATGTATTTTTTAAGTAACCTATAAATAAGAAATTTTTTTAAAAACTACGTTATGGTTTTATATCTACTAGTTTACTTAAATTTCAGGAACATTTAATAAAATTATACGAATTTTTACTAAAATTTCATTAAAATCTACTAAAAGGTATGGTAATTTTTTGGGTTTTGGCAGTCTGTGCTCGCGTTTCTAAACAGTATAGTAATTTTTACTGAGACTTTTTCTCCGTTGACTTTCACATGTCTGTTACAAATTCTTCATCGGTGACGCAAAAATAGCAAAGCACGATGCGTTATTGTTTCCACGTTACTGTCACAATTATTATTCTCTTTGCGAATGCGCTCTCTGCGCTTTGATCAAAAACCACTTTATATTGATTGCATTCGGGCTTTATGTCAAGTATGTGTACTGAAATAGAGAAATCAATGTTTAAACTCGATCAATCGATACTTAACAGTAATTGTTTAATTAATTATGTTTTTCATAAATTCTTTAGTGACGTTTGGAATTAAATTACTATTTCTGCAAGTAATATCAAAATGGACTACAGTAAAATCGAATACTTTTGATGCAGTTCCTTATATGCAGAAATATTTTTACTCCCAGTAAAATCATTCGATTAAGTGCATAAAAGTAACAATGATAGATTGTATGAAAACTATAATTTTAAAATTTTCAACAATTAATGCTTAATCAGATAGAAAAACATTAGAGAAAGTTCATCATACACTTTAGCTTTTTGAACCAACAATAATCTTGTAATATAAATCTATAAAGGAAAAAGCATTTTAAAGCTTAGGCGTCACAATACCTCAGTCTAGCACAACAATCAACGTCAACGGGCATTTCTCGGTGTCGGCGCTCGATGAAACGCATGACACCTGTAGTGTAAATCTTATATCTATATACGTTCTCAGGTCGTAACGGAGCTCTCGCGGCACTTTGCACGATAAGCCGTCTTGCGCGAGACCTATTTTGCGCTCGCGGGAATTTCGACCGATTGGCCGTTCGCCAAAGCGAGTAGATAAAAAAAAAAAGAAAAGGTGCTGTTTGGCGGCGAGTGTAAAGAATTGCCTTTATCGACTACTTTGCCCCAATCTCTATCCGAACGTTTTGTGTCTCTCGCGGATTAACCTTTTGATTTTTTGCGGTGTTACAGAACAACAGAGAAGAGAGACGCTCCCGACGAATACAAAAGATTATTCAAGGTATGCTGCCTAATGAGATGGAGGCGAGCGAGAGATCGTCCGAAGCCGACCAACTGCTTCAGTTTTGCTTGGCTCTTAGTAAGGTAAAACTATTTGGTGCTCATTTAATCAACTGTGGAATTTATATACGGCTACAATAGCAAAACATGAGGGACGGTGAACAATCGTGAGCGATGTAGCACTGAAGTAAAACAAAAAATTTTTGGACTTAAACGAAATATTGTATCAATTTTAAAAAATAAGTAGATTAAACTGCTTTCAAAACGTTAAAGTATTGTAAAAAAATGATTGAAGCTTAATTCTAAAAAACAAATACAATATAAATCATTTAAAACTATTGTCATTTACAAATTTTATAACGATTTGAATTTAAAATTTCGTGAAAAACAAGTTTATTGGCTTAAAAAATAGAAAAGGGCAATTAACATGAACAATTTTCCATCCTATCTCAATCCGTTTGGATCCACACTGTAAATTTTTAATTTCAATTTGTACGATTGGTCATATAACAATTTCATTTATTCGTCAACAATTTTATTTATTCATAAATGTAAGTTTGCATTTGTGATTTGCAATCGTGAAGTTTTAAAGTAACATACTACATTTATTGACTCACTTATTTTAATTTCATGATAACATAAATGGTACAGTAAATTAAAGTTTGTTCCATATTTTTTATTTTTCTGCTTAAGCATTTTCAGTTAAATTAAAATCATTTTACTGATGAAGTAATTCGATATTTTAACACAGATCTACCCAAGACATAAAGATATTTATAATTGGATCGACATTGATCAACGGGTGTACGTGCCGTATAATCTTACATACTTGCAAGAGAGTTTTGGTTATGTGAGTAGCTCTAAATATGTGCATGTTGCATCGTTTACTCATTAGAATTTACTATGATTTATTAAACAAATATCAGATAATATTTTTTATGGATTAATTATTTACTAGCAGAAACATTCTGTAAGTGTAAAAAAACTTCTTTTTATTATATATTGATAGTTTTAGGGTTGGTGCTTCTTACAGTATAACTAGCAAAATATTCCTCCCTCGCTGACGCCTGCTCGGCTTAAATGTACTGTTAATGTTTTTTACTGATAACTTTAATGAGAAAATGTGAAAAATAAAGATTTTTTTAATTGTTATTTAAATAAGCTATTTTAATCCTCTTATATTTATTATTAAATAAAGAAGAAACTGTTTGTTGGTCGTCCGTCGATATTTTGCCGTCTGCGATAGCACTTCATTCTTAAAAAAGTAAACTATCAATATGCATCATTCTATAATGCGCAGAAAGTGAACCCGAAGTAAACTGGAAGTGATCGGGAACTAAACTGGACGTAGATTTATACGAATATTTTGAAAAACATAAATATTATATTGTATATAAATTTCTATACAAAATTAATTGTATTGATTCATATTTATTTATTTGTTTATTTAGTTTGGTAGAGACTTGTAGACCAAAATACGGTGGGAGCCTAGTTAAAGAAATCAAAATCTACAAATTCTGAATAAGTCGATTAAATAAATGGTATTAAATTATTTTTTATGTATTTATTTATTTTTTTTTTATAGAGGTACTTTCCTAGATTTCTTTTTCGTAAATTCATCAATGAGATGAGAAATATCGAGTTCTTTCATAATATCATACTTAGTGCTCAGTACAGTACGGTCATTACGACTTTCTTGAGTAATCTTTGTCGACAGTCTGTCCTTTATTAATTTTAATTTCGAGAACGATCGTTCTCCATCAGTACAATTAGTTATAAGAATGACATTATCACTTTCTCATGTTTGATTAACAGTTTTAGCACAAATAAACCCTCATGACTGATTCTTTCTGAAGGATGTATTGATTATAATATTTCATTATATAATATTAGTCATCCAGATCATCTTTATAAATATTACACAGTTTCTCGCTGGGCTCCCTAATATTTTCAGGACTGAGCTGGTTTAATTTGCTCAAAAATCCATACCGTTCATGAATCTCTTTGTAAGCGGATAATCTTTTTGCTACTGAGGAAAGAAATTGGTCAATTACCGACAGAAAACTCTACGAGCGAAATCTTTCATGCGGCAAAAGCGTTTCGTTAACCTCCTATTCCCTTCGAGATCTGTTAACCATATTAAGCGCTATAAGTGTTACGTTTTTCGCAAGGTTTATGTTCAGGTAAGCACAACAGTTGGTTAATATTCTAGTCAGCTTTACTTAAACTGGCTATGACTTGGTCAACTGTTGATGATCGTTTCTACCAGGGTGGTTAAGTTTAATTACTTCAGATTTAATTTAAATCAATAAGGGATTAAAACATTCTTGTAAGTCCATGTCCGATTTACTTCCACTTTCTGTCTATTGTAGAGTACTATACATATTGATACTTTTAAGAATGAATTACTACCGCAGATGGCAAAAGGACGACGAATCAACGAACGGTTTCCTTTTAATATAATAGAGAATTTTTTTTCTTGAGAAATATCGTAAATCCAAATTTAGTCGAAATCAACTTTAATAAAATAAAAATTGAAAGTTTTACCGTTATTATCGAATTTTATTTTAGAACAAATACGTTTTATACTAAATTCAAAAGTTAAAATTTTTGAAAAATTTTAAAGCTAATTTAATCAGCATAAATGAACAATTTTTTTAATTTTAATTTAATTTTATTTATTAAATAAACAATTGATAGAAATATATTTTTAAACAATGTTAAAACTTTTAAAAAGTTCTTTACGATAAATTTACTTAGATGTTTTTTTATCTGAGTAGTCATAAAAGATTAAATTATTTTTACAACGTCTAATCGATGCAACGCAATTCTCTGGTTAGATAAGGTGGGGGATGCTGCTAAATTCAACTCTGGATAACTCCACTGCCGATCTGTACAATCACAATCATTACCGTGAGTACAGTAACGACGAACAGCCTGCCTACGTCTACGTGACCGCTCCTCATTACTTTCGCAGCCTTGGAAAGCTGCTGAATCGCTTTTCCAAGAGGTAAGAATCGACCCCTTACCTCCTTTCGCGTCTCCGCACGCACGAGCTTTTGTAAAAATTTTCAACGTTGTAGGTTAATGAGCGCATTGTGTGCGATAATTTACACGTCTTTAAGCTATTCTGACTATTGTGCTTTTCCTTTTCTTAAACGATTAAAAATAATATGTTATTATGCACACGAAAGAATTATCTTTAATTTTGTTTTGCAAAAGTACTTTTTATGACGCAAGGTAAAGGTTGTTTTATTCAATAATAAATAATGCCGTAAATTGACAATACCTTCCCATATGGCAATACATTCCCACGTGGTTGTTTGTTTAATAAATCATTTACATATAAAATAAAAAGCAGTGGTCCTAATATAGTACCTATATAGAGGTACTCCAACAGTGATTTTACATTCATCACTTGTACATTTCCTTGGATTCTAAACCTTTGCTGTCTATCGGTCAAGTAACTTTTTATTAAACTTTGTGCATTACCTCTGATTTCATAATTATATAATTTATCTAATAAAATTTCATGATTCACTGCGCCGAATGCCTTTACTAAATCCAGAAAAGTAACAATTAATGGTTTACTTTTATCTAGCTTGTTATTGTAAATTGTATCAGTTAGGAATCTTAACGTATCTTTCGGAACTTTGTTTTTAACAAAGCCATATATTGGTTATTATTAATTAACTTGTTCTCTCGTATAAAACTGTATATTCTATCTCGTAATATCTTTTCTAGTATTTTGGCTATATTCGATATCAGTGATATCGGTTTGTAATTGGATACATTATGTTTGTCATTCATATTTATATGTAAATTTTACCAATGTTAAATTTTGCATAATTTCTAATTGTATGATTCTTACTTGTATGAATAAACAACACATGTATTTAATCATTGAAATTCTTCGAATTTCGACCGCTTTTACTGAAATTAAAAAATAGCGATAAAAAGTTTTTCAACAGATATAAAGTACTGAAAACTTCCCTGGTAGAGTTTGATAGTTTGATTCCATTTTTTGAATAGAAATTGGCCAACTCCACTAGACTGGTGGTCAAATATTGGCCAAATACCTGGTCAGATATCATGCCTAAATTTAAGTTTTTCTTTTAGTAATTTATGACAATTTTTTGGTCTGGATAAAATAACCATGCATTGCTAATAAATTGGGCATAAATATTGTATGTAGGAGGAGGAGGGTGAGGAGCAATTATGCAGTAGATATAAAAAAACAAACTAATTTTTGGCCAATTAATCGATTGCAGACAATTTGTTTATTATTTGTACAGATCTTATACTATAATTTTTGGTCAAATTCTATTTTATAATTTAATGGAAAAAAATTTATTTGAATTTGGTGATCTACAATGTATTTTTTGGCCATTTTTCAGGATTACATTTTTCTAGCATTAGTACTGCGCATAAACTACTTTGAACACCATTTAAAATGTTCTTATCTCTACAAGGGATTGGATATTCAAATTATATTTTAAAACAAGACGTAAAAAGTCACAAGTGGGATAATCAAGATACTTACTAAAGTTTCTTTCTAGTTAATATTAAATTTCCTTCACCTGCATAACTGAGCCTTAAAGAGTCAAGCCTTACGTCCAAGTTTCTCTTTCACATCCGTGGATAATTTATTCTCACCGGACGCAGTTAAAAGCGTGCCTTTATCCACTTTCCTTGGTGACAGCTTTTGCAAAGCTGGAAAATCGATTCTGCGATTCGAGTAATTCCCCATAGCGAGCAAATGGTTTCACTTATGCCCGATGCGTGCCTTGAATTAAATATCAGATAACCTCAGCAATCGCTCCTGTGGATAAGAAAGAGAGGATAGCCGCGAGCAAGAACAAATTTAGAGTTGGTTTTAGAGAAATAAAGTTACCTTTACAGATTCTTGGATTTGTTTATACTACCTGTAGTTATTCCATGAATTACATGGAAATTCAATTACTGTTTGCACAAAAAACCAAGGGTAATCAGTAAATTATTTGAAGGTTCGTGCAGTCAAGGAGAAATGTTGAGAACATACTTTTTTCATAAACTTGATTTAATTTCTCTGTTTTATAAATACACTTTACATGCTCAAGCACTTTATCGAACCGTAGTTTGAAATAAGTATAGGAGTAATTGCACCTGAAAAACAGGTGTAAATAAAATAAAAAACGTTATAATTTAAAAAATTATGGCAAGATTCATGATTAATTTATTGCATGATAAACTTTGTTGCAAAACTGTAAATATGTTTATAAAATATACTTACAAGGTGAGTGTACGACATTTGGATAATGGATTTTCTGTAACTTTGGGATATGTTTTCTAATGTTAAAATATGAAGGAAGCCGCGTCCGTTCGGCCTAACGCTCGATTTTTCAAAAGTTATGTGCTCTTTTAGCAAAAATCTAAGAAAAATCGATTTTCGTTTAATCACGTATAACTTCTCAACTATTAGTAGTACGTATTTTAACTCCCGGCATTTGAAAGGTGAAATCAAATCATATCGATTAAAAAAAGATAGTCAAAAATCTTTATTTGTTCAAAAGTTGTAGTTAAATAAAACTTTGCAATAAAATTAGGCTAAAATTACATATAGTATATTAAGCACCTAGGGAGGTAAAGTATTGATAAGCTCATAGTACGTGTAAATTGACACCCGAGCCGAAGGCGAGGTACTACTTTCCCTCCCGGCGCCGAATCGGGAACGTTGTATTTTTGTCCTCGCTAGGAAAAAAAATAGATTTTTTATGTTATTTTAATGGTCATTCTTTGTTTGACTATTATTATTGTTTTACTATTATTATTATTTTACTATTATTGTTTGACTATAACTTTTGAACAAATAAAGATTTTTTGATGTATTTTTTTTTTAATCGATAGATTTTAATCTCACCTTTCAAATGCGAGGAGTTAAAATACTGCACCGCTAATAATTGAGAAGTTAAAGGTGATTAAACAAAAATCCATTTTTCGTAGATTTTTGCTAAAAGAACACATAACTTTTGAAAAATCGAACATTAGGCCAAACGAATGTGGCTTCCTTCATATTTTAACATTACAAAAAAAATCCCAAAGTTACAGGAAAATCCATTACCCAAATGTCGTACACTCTCCTTGTTAGTTATATTATCTAATACAAATCTACATTTTTATAAGAAAAAAGAACGTAAGAATTATTTAACTCTAAAGCTCTGCCAACTTATAAAAAAAAAAAAAAAAAAAATGTAGATCCAGATCAAAAATCACTATAAGATCTAATAGTGTCTAATACATCAACCAAAAAAGACATTCTGCCCTATATGCAATCTTGCCAAAAAGAAAGTATAATCGATCAAAAAAGCTACGGATCCAATAAAAAAAATAGTAAAAGGCAGTGATGAAACAGCTAAAGCCGATAATTGCATGTTTAATCTTGGATCCTGACTCTTATCGTTAGGTTAGGCAATATATAAATCTTGCTTTGGCGTAGATTTTCATTCAGTTCGGCCAAGCTCGCAGAAGGCGGCAGTGACTCGCCTTTCAAAAAAGCGGGAGATTTATAGATTTAGCCGCGAGGGAAAGAGAGAGAGATGAAACTGAGCGCAAACGTCTCGTCCTGCTGCTGCTTCGATCTTCTTTTCCCTAATGACCGACTTGCGGATTTTAACGTAATTTATCTCCATCGCCGTTTCTCGTTAGTGGCGAGAGTACCCGTCCCTTCTCCTGCCCCGATCTCCACTTTGAAAAAGATCGTTGAAACGTGATAACGTCCAATTATTTGCTAAATAGAATTCGCAAAAACCAATCTCAGATGAGTATCGTTAATGCGGTCAGAATTTACATTTACGAATGCTGATAACTCCAGTTTTCAAATATTACTGATATAACAGCAAAATAGAGGCGCTACTTTGAACTTGATAATTGTATTTGCAAGTTTATCGAATTTTCTTGATTACTATTAATTAATGGCTATTAATTAATTTGATGTTTTTAAATCAATTTTCCTCTTTAAAACTTTAATAGAGCCTTTAGATAAACGATTGAAAACACGTAAACGGCGCAAAATCTATTTACTAAAACAAAAGAATCTATTAAAATATTCTAAAAAAATAAATAAAATAAATGTTAAAAAAGAATCATTTATATTATTTGTTGGCTACAGTTTAATTTAGAAAGTGTAAAATGTCTTTATCAAAAATGACTTGGTTGGTTTGAAAAATCCGAGTCGTAAGAAAAACTTTTGCCAGGAACACATTTTTATTTTCTCGAGATTTTATATTTTAAGTTAAAAGCAAGCATTTACAGTTTCAGAGTACTTACTCAAATAATTCGTACTTTTATGTCTCGTGAAACTCATCATAGTTTCTCTATAGGACTTACTTTATACAAATGAAAAGTAGAAAAGTTTTAAAGCCATATAGTATTAATTAAAAGTCTTACCTTTTATCATAGTAATTACCGTAATAAATTTTTTTCCGAACTAAGCTTCCATTCGCATAGTTGGCAAAAGAATAACCGATTCGAAAACTAAACTACATCGTCGGTTGGAGCTGAGAAAACTCGCTTCTAACGAACGCTTGTATCGCGACAAATCGTTAACGAGCGAGAAAAGTATACATGTAAAATGCACACGCGATAATAACAAGTTGAAATAACTTTTCAAGAATAAAGTTTTCAAGGTTCTTCCTCTCTTATAACCGAGTGAGTATCGAACGCGCAAGACGGCCGACGTAGAGAAGGAGGGAGGGTTCAAACTGGAAAGTGCCCTTCATAAAAGTTTTCTCGCCCAGCGTGTGCGCGCGAAAAGTGCACGTGCATGCGCACTTCTTTAAACTGAACAGTCGCTCTTCCGTACACGTCTTCCGGCGCTTGTGTGCGCGCAGCGTATACGTGAGCCTGCTGGTGTAATATTCAGTTAGAAATCGGCGAATCTTGAAGATGCTTTTTGGCCGGACGGAATCGAATTTTAGATTTTCATGAGAAAGCCGTGATTTACGCTTTTCGAGCTTACGTTATTCCTGAAGTATATAACTTTTTCTAAGGCGTCGCGCTATTTATAGGAGATTAGAAGATTTATTTCGATGGAGATTCAGGACTGTGCATTCAGAGTTTTATAACTAATATGAAAAGTACACTAAAATCGTTTACGTCTTCATTTTACTTTGCTAAATAATTCTGCCTACAAATAAAATAAAATTTCTTTTAGCATTATTATTATACGTTGACATTATTCTTGGCGATAAAACCACAGTTTTTACTGAAGTAAAGTAAACAACATCAAGAATGTGCTTTTTCAAGTAAAAAATATTGACGCAGTGCAGCTATTCATATAATTAAAATTACTTTGCGCATACTTTTAAAGATTTTATAGTTGATAATTCATTTAAATTATTTGTAATAACTATAATCATTACCCAATTACTAAAATTACCTTTTGATAAACGCATAATGATGTCTATAATGTAAATGAAATAAAAAGTGAATAGTTCGTGCTTTTATTTATTTTATTCTTTTATCACTTCGGCTGCGAAAAAATAAGACCCAGGGAAAGCGACATTTTTCGCGCCTACATTAAAGCTTTAACGAATTTTTGCAATTAAAATCTCCAAACATCACAGAAAACGTATAGCATTGAAACAAAATGAAGAGCAGCAGAAAGCTTAAAAGCTCAACGTACGTTATGCCGCGGGCTTACTCGTCGAGTCCTCGATTATACCAGCGAACGACAAAGGGTTCGCGATATTTTGCAGTCTTTTTTGGTCCGCGCGTTATTATTAAAATGTAAATTAGTCGAGCCTGCCTGTGCGAGTAAAAGGCTCGAGTTTCCCGCTCTCTGACCTGCTCTTTCCATTCAGAAAACTGCCAGAAACAAGCCTCTCGCCGCAAAAAGGAACGGGCAAATCGATGGAAATTGTTTAATCGATATCGTTTAGGGGAAGAGATGACTTTGCCGCGCGATATTTTAAAAATCCACCGGAGAGAAGAGAATCTCTGCGCGCGGCCTGAGCTTTTAATGGGACTTTATTACAGTTGGGGGTACTTATGCGGCTCGATAAAAAAAGCATTCATAAAGGTTAGCGAAATACGCGATCTAAATGCGATGGCGCTCCTTTGTTCGCCTTTAATACTTTATCCATTAATGCATGTATGTTAATCATAATAACATGCTTCATGTTATAGAACGATGAAGCGTTGAATTAAGGCGAAAGCAAATTTGTAATCATCGTATACATAATGTATCATGTACAAAAAATATAAGCTGTTTACTTTAAAATATAAAGTAATGTGTTACACATAATATAGAATAATGTTTTTATAATTATAATAACTTAAAGTATAAATTAATTTACAATATTTGTTAATAAAAAATGAATTATAGTAAAAATAAAATTTTAATTATATTCAGTTTTCTCAGAGATCACAAAAAACACTTTATAAAAGAGACAATTTTATTGTGACACGCTAAAAAGTAAGCTAAAATATATAAATTGCAGCGACTTGAGAGAAAGACAGATAATCGTAAAGAAGGGCAGGAAATAAGCCCCAATCGCAATTGAGTTTAAAAAAGAATTTAGCTTATGTTTTTTTATTTTACATATAATAAATAGGAGCATAAGTAAAATAAAAAATGTAATAAAAGGCGGTAATAATAATATATTCTAACTACTTAATAAATTAAGACCCGTTTAGCAGGATATTACTGTGCAAATTTAGTTTTTCGACTGGTTGCCTTGTTTATTTGTAAGTTCAAATTTCGAAATTGGTACACATACTTAGCATTTTTTCAACACAAAAGCACTTGAAATAAATTTTGAAAGTACGTCGAATCACTTGTTGAGAAAGCGAACTACATCAATGTTTGCCTCAATAAAAATCGGAAAACAAGCGAATAAGAGATCAGTGTAAAAGAAGCTGGAACGACAGGAATGTAGACGTCTGCGGTCGATGAAATGTCGCGCTCGTTCAGCAGGGAAAGCAGAGAGGAAGAGGGTTGCCCCGGCATGCAGGAGCCCTGCCAAAAGCATTCTTATCGCGTTAACGGTTCTCTTTCCCGTGCACACCCACGGCGAGCCGCCGACGCCGCCGCCGTGTGCTTAACATTTCGCCGAGATATTAATTTCGAGCTCGGCTCCACCCTCTTCACGGATTTTCCATATTTTCCGCTCTGGGCTTGAATATTGTGTGTACGTGTGTACGTGCGCGAAGAAAGGTTTCCTTTTGAATAAAAGATGCCGCGTTGTATGCGTGAAATATGTGCAACTTTATCCGAGGTATGGGGAAATAAGCTTTGTACATCGATATTCAGATATCATATCGCAGACGGGTAATTATTTTTGCTTTGTTGAGCTAAGAGAGCCCGATGTGAAAGTATCTTTTAAATATGACTCTTTAAATTTCGGTATAGAAGTCTTGTTTCGGCAAAAGAATTATTCTTAAAAAAGTCTTTTGTGAATTGAAAAAGATTATGCAGAAAAACGTAAGAATGTAACTTTCTATTAGAATAAATTCTATTCTACAGTGTAAAAAATGTAAACAATTTTTTTCATTTTATTATATTTTAATTTTGACTGCAAAAATACACGTGCAATAACATTTTTTACTCATATTTTGAATGTCGTTAAAGAAAATACAATTTCTCAAAACTTGATTTTATTATAATTGATACGTCGCCTACTTTATGTAAAAAGTAAAAGAAAGCAGCGTCTGCAACATATTATTGATTTGGTATAGTTTTAATAATTTGCAACGCAATTAATCGGTTGTACTTAACTTTTTTATGGATTATTCATGGATTTGTTGAAGTGTTTTTTGATATGACTTTTTAAAAGAAATCTATTATTAGAATATTTCAAGTCTCTTAGTTAATACATGAAATGGTTATCGCAGAAATCACAGACTTCTTAAATTCCATACATATAAAAATGAGGCAATAATTATTGTTGTAGCATACACCTTAATTTAATACAAAAGTTAGTAAAAGTGATCCAAGTAATTGCATAACTTAAACGTTAATATAAAAACGCGGTTGCAACAAAATTCATCGAAGCGAATTTAGTAGAACGACATAATGACCGAGACGCGTTCTAAAGAGACACAAAGCTTGAAAACGCGCATAATTTCGAGACATTAATCCTCCCTTTACGATACGACGTAAAACGCCACTCGTAGTCCCCCCCTCCTTTGTCATTAGTCCGAGGCAGCAGCACGACGCGAGAGCAAACTTTGTCGTGTACCGCGGCGTTGAACGTACCCTTAAAGACGCTCCTCGGAATCTTTACGGACGAGCGTAATCATCGCCGTTGGTCTGGAATTCTCGGCGCGCCACGCCTACATGCATCGAGACATCGCCGATACTAGACGAGACGCGCGGGCCATAACTCAGCGCGGCTGCCGGAATTAATTAGCATTGCGGGCGAAATTGTCGCACTTGGCCTGCCGACAATTGAGCTTATCGACCGCGCACAGATATCGTTCCTCTGTATAAATGCGCGCGCGCGCGCGTGTGTGCGCGTGCAGAGTCAGTGCGACGCGACGTCACGGCGCCAGCTGGGCGAATCTCCAAAAATAACAATGCCAATCCAGCTGCTCCTCCCGCGACTTTTTGTCCAGCGCTTGCGGAGTGTATGGATTTTTGGCTTGCCTCTATACGCGACTCGTCTTTGTGGACATTTTTTTTCATCCTCGCGATGAGACGTGTATGATTCGGGCTTTTTCGATTGTAACTCCGGTAGAAAGTTTGTTGGCGCGCTGTTTAGCTGGTTCCGGTCGGGGAAGGAGGGCCGGCCGTTGTCGTTGAAGCTTCTGCTGAAGTTATGACATGTATTTTTCACTGGTTTTCGAAAAAGCGCATCGACCGACGAGAACTGAACGGGAATAAAATATTGCTTTTTAAATGTAAACTGCGATTTTCTGGAAATACTTTTAAAATGCTACGTCGGAGTGCTTCCCGTCCCCTTTTTATTTTATCGGAAGAATATCCCCAAATCGCAAAAGTTTACTTACTGTTTTAAGATTACAAAAACAAATTTTAGTTTTCAAGTCAGTCTTCAGTTTTTTTGCTAGATTTTTCCAGTTTTAGAAAATTTTAAATAGAATTACAATTATCATCGTGTACTTATTAAAGTTGCATTGAATCTAAAGCAAAGCGAGCAAACGTTTGATAAAATATTTATTAGTAAATTATATGAAAAAATATACTCGCGTGTCAGAAAGTTGGAATAATTGAGAGCATTTCAAAGCCATTGTATTTCACTTCCCCTCGTCGAGCGTTAAACCGAACCGCTAATTGAAATCGGTGTTTTTCATAAATAACGCAATCGCAGCCGTAATCAAGCCAACTCGCTCTTCCACCTATACACACACACACACGCACGCATATATGTATAATATATATATAAATACATAATAAATGTAACCCCGTTAAAGCTCAAGCCGAAGTGAAAACTCAACAAGCGACACCGATTCGCGCGGAAAAAGAGGCCAATGCAAATAACGAATAAAGCAAGCACGAAGCAATTGGTGCACACGTATTACACGTATGCGCACGTAGCAAGAGAGCGCGGAGGTGGCGGCGCGATCGGCAATTATCGCGCTGAAGCGATTGCCGTGAACACAAATCGTGCAACGTGCGGCGTTTGGGAATAGAGTCGCGAGCCTTCAATTAGCATCGACTTCGCAGCCGAATGGAAACGTGTGCATCTCGGCGCGGAGGCCAATTATGACAAATGTGCACCCCTTCATTTTTTTTTTTTTTTTTTTTTTTATCCAACCCCGAACGATACTCGAGTGAGTTCGGTAGTTTGATGTTAAACTCTTCATTTTACTGACAACATCGTGAATTATTCATGTTTTATAAAATTAAGCCGCTTATAAAATAAAAAAATTTAATAATTTTAAACTTTATGAATCTTTTAAAATTATTTTAACCATGAACTACGTAAATTAAGAATTGTTATAAAAAGGGTTTAATAATTATTAAGGATATTAAGGATTTTCACATTTTATGTATTCACGGAGAAAAAGTTTCAGTAATAATTACTAAACTGTTTAGAAAAGCGAGCACAGACTGCCAAAACCCAAAAAATTATTATACTTTTTAGTAAATTTTAATGAAATTTTAGTAAAAATTCGTGTAATTTTATTAAATGTTCCTGAAATTTCAGTAAAATTTACTAAAAAGTATGGTAATTTTTTTGGTTTTGGCAGTCTGTGCTTGCAGTACTAGAAAGTTTAGTAATTTTTATTGAAATATTTGTAATTTTTACTGAAATACTTCTCTCTTGAAATAATTTTGGTTTTAATTTATAATTGTTATGTGTTATTACGTATACATACAAATTTATAAACAAGTTTATTGTAAGCAGCTTTATAAACTTGAATAATATAAATTCACAATTAAAAAGCTATTTTTATTTATCCATAAATGACACTACTTACTTTTGTTAACACGCCGAACAAAATAAAAGTATTAACGAACAAATATGAAGGAATAATGCAGAAAGTGGTGCGCGTCAGTGATTCTGGCGGCGAGTCTTAACCGACCCTCGACAAATTAGCGCTGGCCTTTCTCCTTCTCTCTCGGGGTGATTAATATGCGGAGGCGCCATTGCGCCGCGCGCCGCTCAGGCGCATAATGAGCCGCGGGCTCTTTAATGGCTGTTGATTTTAATTTGCCCTGATGGATCAGAATGAATGCGCCGCCCGAGATTTCCGACGCCGCGGACTAACCCCTAATACTCGCGCGGCCGCCTTATCGGAAAAAGCGCCATGCATCATTCGACTCGTCCGCGGCAGCCGCGCGAGATTTATTCGATTTTTATAAAGGCAAAATCGATAGTCCCCCCTCGCGAGTATTCGAATTTTGTTTCTGTTTTTTTTTTCTTTTTAATAATGTCATTTGTTTGGCTTTGGGCGACTGTCGACGAATCGGACGAGACAGGCGAGTGCAGGAAATATTCGACTGGTTATGTTGTTGGCGGCGGTATATCTATCCCAGCGTGATTTGTTGCTCGCGGGGCAAAAAATTACACGCATTTATTTTTGGATCAAGGCTCGAAAGCTGAACGTCGCTGTTTTTTTTTCCTGGCATTTAATGCAAAAAGCGGCAATAAATTAATTAAATTATTGTACAGATTTTAACGATTTCTTTGCTGTAGCTTTTAAATGATAATTTAATAAACTTTGTGATTCAGAATAGCAATAGATAATTAATACTATTTGAATTATACAGTGTTAAAATTGTGTAGGAATTCAGTTTTTAAATACAAATTGATCTGGTAAAAACTTAATTCTTAAACGTTTATAAATACTATTTTTCTTTCGAATTGCTGTGTACATATGACGCACGGCTCGACGTACGCATTGACGTAAGCAATGTTAAATTAAATCTCTTTCGTATTGTTAAAATAAAATAAAAGGAATGATTTTCTCGTTTATAAAGAATTTGTTTTATAAAAGTAAAAACAGTTTATATTTCGTTTTATGAAAATAAATTTGTCGAAACACAAGTTATTTTCTAGGTTTGTTTTCTAAAATGTCTAGTTACATCGTTTTTTTTTTATTTGAAAGCATTGGTACAACTAAAAGAAACATCAACAAAAAAATTTTTCAAACGAATACTTGCTTCAATTATTCAAAGTCCATTTCAATTGCCAAAGAGGTCAAACTTGCAGCAATCAAAGCTGTGTTATTTGAACGACCACTTTTATCAGTGGGGATGTGAAATAAACTGTGGCTAAAAGCTTAGTTGAGGCAGAAATTGTAATATATAACTATAGTTAAATTAGAATATTAATTTTAAAGTTAAAAAGAAAATGTTTTCAGATTCATTTAAAAAGATAGATGGAAAGAAACTATTTTAGAGTTTACCTTGAAATTACCTTTAAATGTTTCTGATTGGAATATTTTGAAATTCGAATATCTAAGTTGGGGTTATATTAAGACTGTTTGATTTATTCTAATATGATTATTTTGGGCTAATTAGAATTTATAATTTAATTTGACTATTGATGTCAGTGAAGCTCTTTATTTCGCTATTATCTAATATTAGATACAAAAGTGGTACTATGTATATATTGGAAGGACTTGAAATAAAGTGTCGTGGCTTCACTCGGCCGGAAATCGAATCTTGTACCTTCCGTTTTTGCGATGGATGCTGTTCCCACTGAACTACCGATGCCTATGCGGATAGAGTCTTTTTTTAGAGTTGTCTATTATATTATTTTTACATTGTCGCTATGAAGCTTGTAATTAAACACACCTTCGGCGCGCGCCGTAAGTGACAGTAGCTGTGAATGTAGATTAATTTGATTGACTGATATTTTACACAGTTTCACAATTTTACTTTCGTGCACGAAAATAATCTAATAAAAGTAAATGTTTCTTTTGAAGGAGGCCATAAGTGATTCTTTTTTCTATAATTTGTTGCATCCTGAAATGTTTATTATAAATCTTGAAGTTACAGCTTAATTATTTACGAAGACTTTTCACATAATTGAATTTGATGTACTGTTTAGAGCTTTAGAAAAATCTGCAGTACCTAGCTCGATTTGATGTGATTATGAATACGAAATAGTTTTGGTAATCGTCGCGGTCGAAATTTCAAAATGTCGAAATATGCAAATGCTAATCGAGTTTCCATTTCTTCATCCCTGTAAGAGGAAGGTGAGTGCTAAGCTGCATGTTGGACAGCTGAATGCCTGACTCTATTGCCAGGGTTGAATAGCTTTGGCGCGTTATCATCGGCCTGGTATTATATCGACCTTGCTCCCGAAAGAAAGAAACTGACGCCAGCGGATCGACACTTGCAATGAGAGAAATTGCCGGGCAACAATGCATGACTGTAGGAGATAAACTTTGCCTGTAAATAAGTTAGGCAATTTTTTGTTTTTTAGAAAATAAAGCATTTATTCTAATTTGTATTATAATTTTCCAATAATAGAAATCATGTTTACCAAAATGAGGAAAATGGCGTCAGCAAAATATTTCGTTAACACGTGTGCATTACAATTTTTATTCATTTGTGAAAAATACTTGGATCAATTTCTCGGGAAATTTATGTTGCACCTGGGACGAATAGTCTTGCATATAATTATATATGAGAACGTTATCAAATGCTAGCGGTTTATTCGTTTCATACACGTTTCAAAAATTATAGCTTAAATTAAATATGCACAAACTATACATGCAGAATGCTGTATCATTTTACTGTATATAGCGGTAAAATCATCCAAAATAATGAGCTGATATCTTGAAGTTATCTAAATTATTGCTTTAATTTATGGCACAATTTGTTATAAATTTTATCAAATAATCTCATAAATTTTAGTTTCCAAAAAATGGAAGAGAAATTATTTTTTGTCATTCTGCTTTCATTTTGATAAATCATAATAAAAAATGTGCATAGAAAATTATTTTATTCATGACATTTGACAGGGAAAAAAGCAGTAATTCCTTTTTAAAAGGTGAAACAGTTTTATCTCAATTAAATTTTTCTTCTTTGAAAAAACAATGCACAATATGAAATAAGAGTATTATGAATATAAAAAATTTGACAAAAAGTGGAAAAGTGGAAAGAAAAATATAAAAATTATATAAAATATATTACTTGTATGTCTTACATTTACTAAAAGAACTGTGCTAAAAACGGTTACTACTGGCGAATGGTGGGAAAGTGGCGCTAAGTATTCTGTTATTATCTACATAGTGTTTATAGGAATAAGTAATTGAAGCATGAGCGCTACCGCTCGAAACAGTTTCTCTTCTGTACTCTTTACAAGAGTTGAATAAAGATTTCATTATTTATTATGTCTTCACTTTCTTTGGGTAAGGAAGTCAAAATTAAAAATCGAGTTTTATTGTAAAAGACAAACCAATTTAATGATTACTTTGTATGTAGCAATGCAAACTGGCAACGGCCCACTCTGAGATCATGCCTTTCACATCTGTTGTCAGCTCATGATGGAACCAGTTTATCTTGCGGAAAATACGGAAAACTCCTTTCTTTTCTAAATGTTTAACTGTCTTTTCTTTCATTAATTCATCCAGCTTTTTCTTCGTTAGTATAGATCTTTTGTAATCTTCTTGCTAGTAAGTTGAATAACTCTGAAGAGATCAACTGGTAGCAGTGACACTATATTGCCGTACTTAATAAGGCTATTTGGAGAAAGTATAGTTATTTTGTTTACAAAGAGAAATTGTTTACTGTACTCATTTAAAATATTGTAATTCAAGTTGACTAGAACGGAGAAATTGCGGAACAAAGAGTGCCTGTTCTCTAATTTTAAGATAGAGCATTTGTTTGATAGCATTCGCAGATATATAAAATGCGAAGAAATATTACATAAAGAAGCATGACTTCTAAGAGTGAACGTTAAGCGATATAATTTTCATTTTAGAATGATCCACAACGGGCTGTTGGTGCTTTATGCTACGGATGTTTTGTACGACATCGTAAACGTAACCGCCAGTAAGAACTGGAGCGAGAATTGCGTCAAGCTGACTAAAAACGTCTTCAGCGAAGCCGTTGGAATGCTATACGTTCAACAATACAGTCCAGAGTTTTTGGATCTCCTAGTAAACCGAGTAAGAAAGATTTTTGTCTATCGTTCTAATTACAACAATAATGATTAATTCTCAGGCGGCACGAGGTTAAACATGCAAAATTTATCTGAATTAACAAGTAAATATTTACTTTACAGATAGCAGCATTGTTCGAGCGGATAAAGGAAACGCTCGCAGAACGAATGCTTGTAATTCCTTGGCTCGACGAAGAGACAAGAACTCAAGCAGTTTTCAGGCTGCGCGCTTTGCGAGGGAAATTCCAAATTTGGCCTGGCTATCTGAACGAGACCTTCTTGGCACAGGAAATGGCAGAGGTAAGTTAATATGATAATTGGTTGATTCTTCTTTCTAAAAATTTTTAAGCGTTTACCTATGAGTAAATTCTGTTTTAAAGTATATACTATTTTAAAATATGTAATTGTCCTGATAGGTGCAAGTGGACCAAGAAGACTTTTTCGCAACTGTTTTGAGAAGGTTCAAACAAATTCGAACTAAGGAAGGCCAAAACCTGAAAAGAAACGCAACTCAAAAGTAAGAGAGAAGAACAGAGCATCATCATGACCATCATCCAACCATTTTAAAAGTAAAACACCAATCGTCATTTTACTCAAGTGTCATCATTTTATTTTGAATAATTACTTTAAATATCATTTTCAATCGACCTTTAGCTCATAATTGTTCAACTGAAAAAAAATGTAAAATTACATTTTACGCATTGCATTTCAACTTACATAAAAAATAATTTTAATATAATTAATTGAATTATTATATGAAAGCTGATAAAACTAAGTAGGAGAGAATTATCATGTATTAATTACCGCAATTTACGTAAAAATTTAACCATGCATGTAGTAAAATTTGCGGCAACTACACTGCTTCTACGGTAATTTTTAAGTGAAAATTTGTCTCCTGCATACCTTTTTTTTACAAAAAAAAAGAAGTTTTCTAAAATATTTCTATATCTTTTTTCAGGTGGCATCATCCTTTCACAGTCAACGCTTATTACGAGGCATCAACAAATTCCATTGGTAAGATTAAAAAGGCGAATGAAGTTTTTTAATTTGAAGTATTAATTCTTGATTTAAGAAAATAATTATGTGTATCTATATCAAAAAGAACAAAAACTGTTGACTATTTGACAAATTAAAGTAACTAACTTTCCTAATTTAGCTTATATACTTCCAAATGATGTATTGTCTGAAGGAATTATATCTCTAAATCAAAATTAAAAACAGCTTCCTCATTGAGAAAGCAAAGTGGAATTTTACAATTTTTTATAGTAGTACATTTATAATAGTAATAATATCATAGAATTCAGTTACTAGCCAAATCTTGTTTTATATTATTTTATTTGTTAAAAAAATAAAATTATCAGGATTAATTTCCTTACTTTAATTACAAAGTCGTACCACTGGCCATGATGACAGCTTGGTCTTGGTCGTGGGACGGTGGACCAGCTTACGCCGTCTACGCGACGATGGGTTCGGTAATAAGTCATGAGGTTCTCCACGCCTTTGATCTTCATCATCGTCGACTGCCACTCGATCCCGATCCCGTCAATGATCAGTGGTCGTGGATCACTCCGGAAACCTGGCGTCGACTCGAGGTCATGATCGAGTGCGTCGCCAAGCTCTACGCAAGAAGCTTCTGGAGGAAGGTCAAATTTTTTGGGAACAGCGTTGACGTTCAGGTAAATGTAACAGAACGTATTTAATTCTATTGACCAATCAATTAAAGAATAATAACAAACTTATGTAAACACTTTAGCGTTGTATTGTTTAAACATATGGAGCACTAAAGGGTAATTAAATAATGATATATAATACAAATTAATTGTTCAAAGAATAAAACATAATTAAATATTTTTGCGAAACAATGTCAGTAATTGAGGGCGAACTTTTCTGAAAATTATCGAATGCATCTAGAACAATTGGCAACGAACTAAATTAGGGTCAATAGCATGCACGCAGAGCCGAATAATCTAGCATGCGTGAACTCTGATAATTAGAGCCATCCCTAAAATTAATCCATAAATTGGCATTTCCCTTACGGCATCGATATCGGCGGTGTGTCGTAAAACGCGACCGCGCCAACCCCGAAAACGTTACCCCGACTGGAGGCTGCCGAATGAAAGCCATCCGCAGATGCAACGAGCGCGCAATTTCGCAGCTGACGAGTACTTCCAATTTCCCGTTGCGCGCAGGAGGAGGAGGAGGAGGAGGAGGCTGGCTTGAAAGCACCGGCGACCGCGGCGAAATTAGCGCATCGCGCGCGTCTCTCATTAGCACTATATAACTTCCTAAGGAACTCTCATCAAACCCGGTATTCATGGTCATTACACGGCTATGGCTGGAGAAAGTTAGTAGTCGGGGAAGGGCGCGGCTAAGTATCAACCGAGAAAACGAGCTGCTCTCTCGCACCTCCCTGACGAGGGACTCGAAAGGAGAGACGATGCTCGAGAAGCATCCCTCTCTGTCTCGCCTTCTACTCCTCTCTGTTGTAGCAAGCGAAGTCAAGGCAAACACTTGCACCCACTGAAGGGGTCGGTTACATCGTTTTAAGCTAGCATCTTGAATTCAAAGATTTCATTTTCCAATATATTTCTCATGCTCATCTCGCACTGTACATTGAAATGTCCATACAAAAAAAATTAATGACGAGACAATTAGTTATACAAATGTAGTTATATATATATATATACATATACTACTATGTTATTATACGTACAGCTAATAATATTTCACTAATTATATTGAAAAACGCGAAAGGTTTTGGATTTTGAAAGGATCAATAACTGCGTGCACCTGTTAGTTTATAAATTTTAAATAAACTGACCAGGAGAGGCTCAGCTCTCCGAGCACGGATTTAGTTTACACTTTAGCAAGAATTAGAGTTGGGCTTAATGCATCGATATAGTCATCATCTTTAAACGCGAATAATTTAGCTTAAGCATTGTCGCTTATGAAATTTTAAAAATAAGACTGGATGTATTAAATTAAAAAATACTAATTTTTTCAAAAATAATTTACTTTAAAGTTGAATAACGAAACTGCTTATATACAATATGTAAATTAAAACCGCTTGATGCTTCCAGTTTTGTTTTCTTTTTTTAAAGTTCATCCACAACTATTTATTGTCGAATTATTCACACTTCACCCCCTTGCGCCACGCGACGAATATATTCGTCGTAACGAAGTGATCACCGTAGGACAGGCGACGAATATATTCGTCGCAACCTTTTTCCTTATAACTTCTCATAAAAATAACTTAGAGAGGTCTGTAAAAGCGCAAATTAAAGCTGAATACTTAAGCTAACAGATGTATGCAGTGTAAAAATCAAATAACATTTTTATAGTTACAAAAAATTTGTTGGAAAATTTCGAAAAATGACAAAAATTTATCAAATTTTCATACTTTCGGAAAGTCATGAAATTTATACTTTTCGAGCTCAAGAATCTATAC
>UCOM01002656.1:0-24114 GCA_900474385.1 Ormyrus pomaceus | reverse complement strand
GGGGGGGGGGGGGGGGGGGCTTCGATTACGAGAAGGCAGCAGTGACGGCGCGGTGCAGCGGAGAGAAAGGGGGGGGGGAGGGGGCAGCCGTTTTACTCGAGCTCCGGCGCTCACGTCTACGACACACCGGATATAACTTCGATCTGTCGGCCTCGTCGGATTTATGTCACTTCCGCGAACTCACCTGATATAGAAAACTCAATTTCGCCTCCCACCCCCCCGAGACTTTCCCGGCATTACGATCGACGGCGGATCCGTATACGGCGAGCGTTTTTCTACCGATGCCGAATGACGATGACGGCGGATCGCGGGGGATATTAGTTTATTGTTGCCGCGTGGAATCCGGACGGGAATTCGACGGGATGTTTGGAAACTGAGAGCCGGTATCCGTGCAGGACACGCCGCTTTTTAATAAGCGGCGAGGGTGCACTTTTGCTTTTGAAGCTTTCGACCTCGACTTTTCTTTATTTTTCAATTGTAGATATTGGATTTATGACAGTGAGTTCGAAAATTCTTGAAATATTTTCGAATATTAAATTGCGCGACTCGCTGCGAACTCCTCTTATTAGTTCGGGCGGAGCTTCCGCCAAAGATGAAATTTAAAAGAATCAATCGCATAATTCTCCGGATTATCGTCGCGCGGACTCCATCTCGCCCGCGAGCGGAATATTTCAGCTCCCGGAGTATCCGCCGGTGTTTACAAAGTTTTAGCTCGGAAAGGCGTAAGATTATCCAGCTCTCCTTCTTGAAAAATAAAGCCGGAAAGCCCGTTTCTATCCTCCCTCCGCCGGAAGAGAAGCATTGATCTCTTCAGCGGCAGAAGTGATTGTTTTCGAGGAGAGGGAACCCCTTCGGTTCGCCGAGGCCAGGGCTGCGAAAGACACGTTGCAACCGTGCAAAGCCGAGAGGAGAGAGAGAGAGCTGCTTCGAGCTCTCTCGGAGCTCCGTCCGTATATAAACAATTTTCGAGATAAGAATAAATACGAGGGACTGTTCCTACTCTCGAGTGGGTCCTCGAGTCGCTCGCGCACCTCTCTCGACTTCAGCTTCCGCTCTTCGTCTCCCTCTTTTTCTCTCTCGTCGGTAACGCGGCGTTAATGCGCGCGATTACAAGTCTCAGGTGGCAGCGTGGGAAGCGAGGAGGTATGACCACTAGTATAGGTATACAGCGGCGTAGACGCAAGGTGTCTTCGCGCACGGAGTGCCGAGAGAGAGAAAGAGAGAGAGAGAGAGAGAGAGCGGGAGAGAGCGCGCGTGCGAACATTTTGGTCGGTGCACGTTTCTCGAGAGAAGCACTTGAATTTCTGAAAAGTTAGTTAAATAGAATTTTGAAATCGAATTAATTGATAGTTTCACGAATAATTTAAATTTAAAGAATAATCGTAGTGGAAAGCGCAGTTGCACCTGTGCCGGAACTAATATAGCGTCTAAATGCCCTAAACTGCATGCATACCTTGAAACCATTTGGGAGCGAAAATCTCGGAGGTTTCTCGACAGTGCCTTTTGGCTCTGGAATAGCGGAGCATTATCCGACGTTTTATCGGCTTAATGTACTCGTGGCTTTAGAGCTCTTTAATCGCTAGAACCCAGTGAAGTTAATTGTTTACCGCGCTAATGTACACATTTGCACTTTGGACTTGAATAAAAATACGAAAAAAGTTTTTTAATGTAGAGCATTGAAATATTTATTTTAAACATTCACAACAATTGTTATAAACAGCATTGAAACTAGCTTAATTTATATTAAATTAAAACGTTGTAGTTAACGTAAAATAGCATATTTCCAACAAAATTAAGCCCATCATCGAGTTTCAACTTGTTGATGCACGGCGGCGTTGGTACTTTGTGTGGTTCGAACAGCATATTACTTCAGCCCACATAATCTAATAAAACTTTTGAAAGCCAATCCGAGGCATAATGCAGAATTTCAAATTTTAAATTCTAATATAAAATAAATATACCAAAGTAAATAAGCCCCACATGTAAAGCCTCTCGAACCCTTCCGTAAAACCTCCGGCGGCCTTCTCTTCACAACTTCACTAATCCCCGCGTCATTCTTCCGGCCGCAACTGATCAACTGCACGTGCAACCCCCCGGAAAATCCGAAAAGGCTGTCGAAGCAGGAAGGAGAGAGAGCCAAGTGCGTAGATCCTCTCTCGAAAAGCGATTCCCCGGGCAATGATTGGGAGGTCGCGCGCAGTGGAGGGCCTATAGAGACCGGGGCTCTCTCTCTCGTGTAAGCCCCTGCGGCAAAGATTGCACACACGTGTGCGACGACAGCGACGACGACGACGGGCTCTTCGACGAAACGACGCCGTCACGGCGAGAGAACACCCCCTTTCGTTGGGGCTTTTCTTTCCTCTCCGAAGTTCCACGGGAGGATATCTCCCCGCTCCGGACGACAAATTTGAATTTACGAGGCGGCCCCGGGGCATATTTATGCCTTCTGGTGAGAGACAACGGCGGCGGCGGCCCTGCAGTACGGCGAGGCGGCTTCGCAGTAAAATCGTGTGGAGAGAGAGAGAGAGAGCGCGTGGGACGATATGGGAAACCGAACGCCAAGTCGGATTTCGAGAGTTTTTTTTAAGGCTGACGCGGAAGCCTTGATGGAATTGGATTCGGCTATAAAGATATTTAGACGGGAATTTCGAACCTGCCGCCTGACTACTGTTTACGGTTCATATCTTAGTGGCAGCTTTTTTAATTACGCATTTTTCTTTGATGTTTTTCTTTTCTGTATTTTCGGATTTTTTATAACCATCGGAGTTTTCAAAATAGTCGTAATTCTTGACGTAACTATGTGAAATTCTTAATATTTTTAGGTTCTTACATGTTTCAATTAAAATTTATTCGGCAATAAAACTTTTTCTAAATCGATCCACAATAGCCCGTCAAAATAATAGGTAACAATTCAATTGGCTTCAATGCACGTCTGTTCTTAATTGATACATCGAGCAAGATAGGTTGATTTGTACTTGCAAGGGAATATATAAACACACAATAGGCGTACCGCCGGCCATACTTCACTCATTAAATTTTATTGTGCATTTCTTAATGCATAACGTTCAATAACTCATAATCTGTCTGCTCGCGTGTATACTCGTAAAGAAAAGCCTTTAAGCGTATAACCCAATGATTAAAAGCGATAAACAGTTTTTCAAAATTTAATATGCATCGTTTTAGATTTGTTGATTTTAATAGCATTATAAATGATTAATCTACTGTATAATACATTATGTCTGTACGCATAATTATTTTTTTAATTTTGGGAGTATGCTTTTTATTGTAAATGTACTGTATTCTGGACAAATAATAAATTAATTAACATTGTTAAACAAATATATTTTTGTATCATT
Organism: Ormyrus pomaceus; assembly: GCA_900474385.1. NCBI lineage: Eukaryota > Metazoa > Arthropoda > Insecta > Hymenoptera > Ormyridae > Ormyrus > Ormyrus pomaceus. Next base: position 20,758 of record UCOM01002656.1, on the reverse strand, counting down.
TTTGTTTCAATTCGCCAGACAAACTGGATGGAAGTAAAGGGAAAAATAGCGCGCTCAGCGTGCAATTACGCGATGAAATACCACCGAATCTTAGGAAAATGGAAAACCGATTTTACGCTGCAATTTACGCGGTTTTCATAGTTTTTTGCGGATCAGCATTCGAACAATCCTATCGCCTCTTCCGCGCGAATAGTCCGCGAGTGAGTTAACGCTCGGCGGTGTAGCCTGTCGTCGAGAGATTTGGCGCCACCTTCCCAGCATAAATATTATGGTAAAGTTACGCCGGATTTCGGCCTGTATATACAATGACATCAAGTCGATCCGATATCTAAGCAGTTCTGATATTTTTCAAAAAAACATTAATTTATTTCGAGCTCGGATGTTTAAAGCCCACTTCGAGGATTAAAAATACACAAGTGTCTCTGTACGCGAAGCTTCCGTTTATAATTACAAAATTTATATGAATTGTGTGTAAAAAATTAATTTCTCGATGCTGCGTTTTATGTATTGATTAATATTTATACTTGCATGCGACAGTTGATTAACAGTTTAACGCTACGTGCAATAAACTTCATATTTATAATTTTTTTTATAATTATTTTATTAAAGGAAAGGCAAAAAAATCGTTATTTGCACTAATCACGAGTTAGCTTTAATAAATAAAATACTTCCAACGCGCATTTCAAAATAGTACTCATTAGAATAAACTGTTTTTTTAATAGGTTTTGCATTCCCTCGATCGTTAGCGAACAAAAAATGTGACGCAACTCTCAATGATGACACGATTCACAATAGCGTCTTCTTTCAATGTTGAAAATTGTAGATGCACGCGATTTAGAAATACTTTTTTGCTAGTGGTTTTCATTTGTTTAAAGAAATTATCACTTTTTTCAATTAAGACTTCAACTGTCTAACATTTGCATTTCTTATCATCCACATTGAACAAGATCTAAACGTAGATTTACTACCAGGAAGGAAGATGCATAAATCAATATTTTTTACCGAAAACCGCAAATTTACCAATCACCACAATGACGTGCTAAACTTCTCTACATCATAATTCAAACACACTCCGGCAAGGAAGTCCACTTATAATGGACTTCTCTTCAAAATCACTTTTAACTTTTCAAAATTCACCATTCGTCCCGTTCACCGGACACCGAACGACTCACCTTTCGAAACTGCAGCAAAGCACCGTTTGAGCTTTCCCTTCACTTCAATCTGCATAATTTTACCGAAAAAAAAATCCCCGTCGCATTATGCAAAAAAAAAAAAAAAAAAACTGCCGACCGCCGTCAGGAGAGTACCTCGTCGTGGCGGCATTATGCAGGCCCGATCCAAGCGCACACTTTCTACTAATCTCCCATCGCGCGAATAACTAAACAATTCTCGTTTGCATCGTTAAATCGACGAAGAAGCTGCACTTCCAATCGAGCGAGCCCTCCACCGCAGGTATATGTACACGTAAATTCTCGAGAAAAAAAAGCCCGGCGCAACCGCCCGAAGGGCCGCGAATTCGCCCGGGCCGTTTCATTGATAGGGACGTACGTGTATACGCTCGTGGGCGTGTACATCCTTTCTTTCGGTGCGCGCCTTTGATAATTACAGTGCGCCCGTGAAAGCGCGCGCGCGCGCGACTGCAATCGATTCCCTGCCCTTAAGGCTCGCACAACAATGGCAGAAGAGGGAGGGACGCATTCGGAGGTACATACAGGCTTGTTAGCCCCTTAGCGAGGCGGGCGGCCAACAACCGCGAGGTCCGCGTGTTGCCGGCGAGATACCGCGACACGATGCACATATATCCTCGTCCCTCCCTCTCTCTCTCTCTCTCTCTGTCTGCCTGCACGACGCAGTGCCAGAGAACACACGCAATTCGCCGCGTGGCATTGTTTGATCATGGTAATTACCGCGCGCTTGTACACTCGAACGCGAGCAAGTGCACCGCCTGCGCGAGTGCGGTGCACGCTGCTCTCTCTCTCTCTCTCTCTCCCCGGGCGGAGAAAAAGATCGCCGCCGCGCGAAATTCGAAGCGAGAGGAGAGAGAGGGCCGAACGACGCGCGCACGGCCACGTCGCTCGGATTATCAGGAGAGCAGCGGCGGGACTGAGAGATTGTTGCATTTTATCAAGTCGGGGTGCGACGCGACGGCGAGGGGATAAATCGCCGAACGCGACGGCGGTGTTCGCGGTACGTCCGAGGAAGCTTTTGGGGAGAAAGGGTTTAAAAAAATGTTCTCGGTCGTTTTAGCTTATATTAGACTTGGACGGGTGGTGTGCGGGTAATGGTGAATGATTGATTGCCGTATTCCTGGATCGTCGTGAAATATGCATTGTGCCGAAATAGACGGCGAGTTTTCTCAGAAAAGATTCGAGATTGACTGTGTGACGTAAATTAAAAATATTGTTGCCTTGAATTGTCTTGATGATACGCTCTATTATTAACCTTCCGAGGATGGGGCTGGCCGCAGATTCACTTTAAACGATTAGCCTCGTCGTCGGGGTACGTCTTTACAGGAAAGTCTAACGATACATTATGATTTTGCGCGCAGTGATTTCTCCGCTTCCTAATTATGCGACAATTGGTCTCCAAGAGAAAGACAGAGAGGAAGCAAAGTCGTTTGTGCTTTGTTTACGAGCATTTAGCTTTGATTAGCTTTGATGCCTTTTTGAAAGGAGTTGCTTTTAATTAAGCTTACGTAGTTATGACTAACGACAATTTATTATATGCAGCTTGCCGAAACAATTTATCACTTCTTTGAACAAAATCGTAACGTTCTATGAAAAAGGTTAAAAAATAGAAAAGGTTACCGTTGTTGCCGCAGTTAACGTTATTAGCGGCGTTGTAGTTTTTTAAACGTCGTGCTTACTGCATTCTACTTTTAATTGGATCGCAGCTGTAATCCAATGCTCTTGTTAAGGGGGTGCAAAATTAAATAAATATTTTTCAGTATTCCGGCATTTTTTTAAATATCAAGTCACCGCGAGAAGACAAGTAAATGAATCCAATTCCAGTTAATTGCGTAGATAAATAATGGGATTGCCCAAAACTTCAGCCCAGATATATTTATCCTAAAACAAAAATAAGTCTTAATTACTTACAAATCTAGAATGATTAATTTTAAACGGGGGAAAAATAGAATAAAAACGGGAATTCCGCTCTCGGCAAATTGATCAATTAACGGCCCGCAGCGAAAAAACTAAATTCGATACCATTACTCTATACAACTATCCACCGGGCGAAAGCCCGAGTTAAAAAAAAAAAAAAAAAAAAACACAAACTCCCTCTCTTTTCAAGCCACATTCCACGAACAAAGCCAGTTCACGTACGCACATGCCGACGCGTCCTGATTCCGCTGAAGAGCGAGAGTGAGAGAGAGAGAGAGAGAGAGAGAGAGAGAGAGGGCGAGGGAGCCTCGTACAGGTATACACACAGTGTACCCGTATATTTCGTTTTTTCTGGGTCCCCGCAGCAAAAGGGATAGAAATTAGAGGTGAGCGCCTGGCTACGGGGCTCTCTCTCACTCTCTCGAATCTTGGCCGGTCGAAAGCACGCGCGCGGGCAGCAGCAGTCGATGACACGGCGCGCGGACCCCGATGAAATCTCACGAGGTCGCAGCCCCCCTCGACATCGTCGCCGTCGTCTCGCCAGCTCTCTCCCTCCCCGAGAGTCGAGCAACCTGTTGCTACGACTTTTCCCCCTTTGTGGCCGTGCTCTCTTCTCTCTCTCTCTCTCTCTCTATCTCCCTCCCCGCGCGACCTACTCCGCGCGCAGCTCTCGCGCTCTCTCGTCCTTCTCGCTCTTATTCTCTGTTTCCTTTCTCCTCGTGTCTGTATACGCGCTCTCTCTCTCTCTCTCTCTCCTCCTCTCCTCCGTCTTTTTCCGGCGTTCGCGCGCGCCACGCGCTCCCGGCTCCTGCTCTCCTGGTGCGGCGAAGGCCTCAAACGTTGCACTCTGTTGCTCCGCTTCTACGTGCCTCCTCATCGCACCCGAGCCCCGGCCCATCGCTGCAGCTCTCTCGGCCGCTCTCCGGCCGTTTCTCTCGCTCCCTCTCGCTGCCACAGCCGCCGCCGCCTCTTGCTTCCTCTCCCGTTCGCGCCTCTCTCGCTCTCTTCGCGGCCGCCCGCCGCGTATCTTTCTCTAACCGCGAGCGAGAGCAGCAGCCTTTTGCCGCCTCCACTACGCTACTGATCTCTTGATCCGCACTGCCTTTCCATAGAAGAGAGTGGTCACGCCGAGAGAGGCTATTTCACTCGGGCGAAGTGGCGCTGCTGCCTGTGTCATTGCGGTGGAGCCTCCCACAGACACACACGAGCGCGGAATAATAATGCGGGGGAGCCGCGCCGCGCGGAAATTTCGCTCCATTGTGCCAGCGCGCGCCCGGCGAATGGACACCCCTCCTTCGCCAAATTCCTTTTATCCGTCTCCTGCTGTGCGTACGTCGGGCTTTATTAAAATTTTGCCATCTTTTTACGCTGTAAAATTTAACAACTATATGTACACCTGACGTCTGCTCTTTTTGCTTAATTTCGCCTGTTATTGGTACTAAGAATTTCGGACCTTCGTACTTTTGCATAACTCGGCGATATTGAAAAATTCCCTACCGATTTTTATTCTTATCGTTGTTCTTTTAAAAAAATTAATGTTCCTAGTCACTATTAAAATCATCATCTCCCGCGTTTTAAAATCCGATTCAGGTAGCCCGACGCTCGCTTTCTTTCGACCTTTAAAATCACGATCGTCCGACTAGCCGAGAGGAACAAAAAGATTAGTCGGGCTATCGAGAACACAAGCGAGGGGGTTAGGCGAGGGATCAAGGAAGGGAACCATGAAACGGGATTAACATAGTCCGCTCGAGTAATAAAGATTTAAGACGGGAGAAAACAGAGTTAGAAAGCCACCCTGTTGCTCTTTTGATTTTACGCTTATTTAATTTTTACGGGATTTTCAAGAATGTTCTTCGGCGCGCGACGTTTTTTTTTTTTTTTTTTAAGCAGCGCCTTATCCAAGGGCTCGGACAAAAGGAACTTTACTACGTTATATTTTTTAAACTTTATGAAGCTCCTGGCGTACCTCTCTCGCTTGAAGATTTACAACTTCTTTTTATTTTTTTTCGCAGAAGTTTATCCTTTATAAGTTATGAAACAATTTTTTCAAGTATAAATTAGTTGAGAAATAGGTAAAAATAGAAGTTTTACTTATTCCGGTATTTATGTATGGAAAAATTATGTTCGCGCTCCATTATTTTGAAGAATATAAATAAACTTGCATAATTATTTCATTATAGGTTTTTGTTGGCATTTTTTCCCGTATTTTTCAATTACTTTTCCTTCTGTTGCAGGTGAGTTATATATAAAGAACTGGTCGCATTATTTGATTTTCATCGTTACGTAAGTTAAAATGAATCCTTGTACATTATTCCAGCAAATATTATTTTAATTCAGAGAAATGTGCTCGATTTTCCGTTTAGTTTTGATCTTATGTAAGAAGTCGTTACAAATCCAGTCTAATAAGTTGATTAACCTTTCAAACTGGATTTATTCATCGCGCAGTGATCATTTTTTGATTGCATACTCCGTTTGTGCAAAAACGGTAGCGATCATAATAAACGTAGAGGCAGGAAATCGACTTCAATCATTAAAAATAACAACCTTACACTTAATAGTACACGGAAAAAAAATTCGAGATCTGGAAAAAAAATGAAATTGCTTTTGTGAATGCGGAAGAATCGAGCAGTATTTATAGTGAAAACCACGCGGTCGCGTTATTTCTATCCTAAAAAACCAAATTATCGGCAACCCACTTTAAAATTGAAATTTCCCACTTGTAAAACAAACGAATTCACAAAACTAAAGCTCCGCGATCGGCGAGCCGCGGGATTCCCTTCGTTTACTCTCGAAGCATTTATTTTTATACGGCAAAAGCGCTACACCCGATCTTTCTCCGAACTCGCGCTCGCGATCGGTTTGTTTGAGCGCTGATTATTTCAATGAGCCCCTATTTTAAAACTGCTGCTCTATCCAACGTTAGTCTTCTCGACTCGACAATGTTACGAGCCGAACATTGACCACGCGATCGCTTATAAATTTGAGCTTGCGATGACGCAACGGATTCTTTCGGTCGGGCGATCGTTTACGTTTCCGGGCAGTGACCAGACGGCGAGCCCGGGCTTCGTGCTCGTGATCGTCGGTTTCAAAGGTTCGCCGCTGCAGGAATGCCGACAATCTCCAAACTGTGAGAGATGTCGAGCTGGTGTGTTTACGCCGGTTTTTCTAATTATTATGACGTCTAGACGTTTTTCAGATAACTCTTTTATATATGTATACAGGCTGAAAATATCTCGTGCATCTCAGGGCTGCGGTGCGCTTTAATATTAGAATGCGACACTATCGCGAGTCTTTATAGCACAAAAATAATCTATAATGGTGCTTTGGCTTGGCCTACAATAAGTTGCGTTATGAATGTCCTATTGATTATTCCGTATCTACTTAAGCGCGGCAATTCGATATGCCTTGCTTTATCCGGTAAAAAATCCAACTCTGTAGCAGTCATTCATTTTTTTCGGCCCGATTGAAAAACAATTTTTCTTCGATTCTTCTCCGTAGCCTCTAATATTTACGATATATGCTAATGAGCGCTCACGCAACGCGACTTTAACCGCCAACTAATAATCTGCTCGAGTTTTTGCTCCCCCTCCTTAACCATTGGCAGTCACGCGATTCTCAAGAAAAGCAGAGAGAGAGAGAGAGAGAGCCCACAATAACGATTACAAATCGCGCGTATTACAATTACGCGATTGCACCGTTCGCAAAGAGGCGAAGGCCGTTTAATCAGGCTTATTGAACGTCGGAGCGCTCCTCCCGCGGGTCTCGCAGTCATAGTGCACGGCAGCTAATAATGGACACTCGAAACTAATAGCGAATGCACAAAGTCGCGCGCACGAAGCCGCATCTCCAGGCCATTAAATTTACAAGACGCACACGATACGTCTGCCTTCCTAGAAGCTCCTCTGTCTCTCTCTCTCTCTCTCTCTCTCTCTCTCTCTCTGTTACGGGGGCAGCATCGTTCCGGCCGCATGAATCTTGCAGCGTGTATCCCTCGGCGCGATCTCCGTCTCTCTCTCTCTCTCTGTCTCTCGATATCGCGCGCCCCTGGAACAGTGAGGCATCTCCTATCTCCCGTGTAGCGTGCGAGCGAGAGGGAAGCAGCCCGCTCTACTCTAGGAGGAGTAAAGGGGAGCGAGCGAGTCGGTGGGTTAAAGACAGGGCATCAGGAGCGCATGAGAGATCTCTCACTCCTCGGGAATGGGAGGACTCCGCGCGAGCGGCCGGGCTTTTGGCTTCCCGCTCTCTTTCTCCTCTACGCTCAAGGATGTGGGACAGTAGGACCTGTTCCTCGAGGAATGTTAAAGATCCCATTACAGCGATCCCTCACCGTGTTCTCGCGTCTCTCTCTCTCCCTCCGGGCCCTTAAATTCACCCCGCTCTCTTCGCGCTCTCTACGTCTTCGTGCCAAGTGTAAATATGTGGCTCTCTTATGGATATATATATACACTGGGTTTGATCGATATTTTTCTTCTACGTGCTCTTATTCGCTCTCGCTGCAACCTTTTATTGCTCCGTCGTAGATCACTTCGGCGCGATTTATAATGTCGATGCATGGTGGGTGGCTGGTCCGATGCCGTTTAATTGATTCGTATTACTGAAAAATGATAAAGCCGCATCATTATTCATATAGTTTTGGGAATTATTAATAAGCCCTTTTTTGCCGACTGTATATAAATCTTGTGGTAAAGAATTTTAGTATCGTGGATAGCGGTTAGTCGAAAATCAAAAGAGTATTGTCGCGAATTTTCTCCGTTTTGATGAGTGATATTAGAATCAGAGCGCAAAAACTATGGTGTCAAGTATCTTATATATACTAACGTAATAGTCAAGAATACTTCACAGCCCTCCTTCTACACAGTAATATAAAAATCTATTTATGGCATGACGCAATCCTCAGAACTTGAGAATGGTCTATATTTTCGTAACGTGAGAGAATGTTCCTGTAATATGAATTACACTTATACGTCATACTCGCTACAACCCATGATTTCCGAGGCTGGAAACCATTATTGTAGACACCTGACAAACCTGTACGTTTATCTCCATAATGCCTCTCGTACACCGTAAAATGTCTTCGAATGAGCTGGTCTAACGGGATCCTTGGTTACATGTATATCATCTAAATACTAAAGTGCGAATTGCGAACCGACCGAGGCCCGAAGCGGAAAGCAGTTAGGCCGCAAAACTTTCCTGAAATTGCATTAGCATTTTCGCGGCGAGGCCCAAATAGGTGTACTTGGCAACAATTTTATAAGCCCGTATTCTTCGATAATCACGCGATACAAATTACCTTCCCTTGCGAAAGGAGAGTGAATAAAAAAACGTAAATCCGTATCGCGCGCGGGCAAACAAAAATAGAGAAGGATCGAGCGAGCGCCGTAATTGATCGGACAAATAGAGGCACCCACGAGTTAAGCCTTTTATCTAATTGGAATCTTTATGATCGCGCGGTTTGCGTCTTCCGATTATAGCGGCTCTCTCTCTCTCCCACCGAATCCATCCGAATATTCGTTTAGCACGCCTGCCTGATCTCGAATGCTGGCTGTCGGCACGGGCGCTATAATTTCGTAATGCGCGCATGCGCGCGTGTTATTTATCATGCTCGTTAAAAGGGAAAAGGCCGTGAATAACTCAGGTGGAAAGAGGCTAGAAATTCAGTGTGTGTGTGTGTGTGCGACAGGACAGGCGGAAAACCCTCTCGACTTCTCCGTGCGCTGTGTGTAACGCCGAGAAAAAGAGCGCCGGCGTACACTTCTCTCTCTCCCTCTCGGTGAGATAATCTTAAACTTAATGCGAGATACGCGCTTATCGTCCTCCGGGAGCAAGCGCCGTTCGTTATATCATAAATCCGCTCGTAAATGAATTCCCCGCGCGGAGGACGACGGACTCTCCCCGCCAACTGTTTTCTTTCTTCATTTTATGTGTGACTCGAGAGAATCTTAATTGGAAGCCGATTTGAAAGTTTTTTTTTCTTTGATTATCGCTCGAGCCGAAAGCTCGTCTTTTCGAAATTTGTGCAAGAAGCATTCATCCGTGAGAGTAATCGGCCGCTTCCTGTATTCGTTATTTTTATTTATATAGCTAAAGCCGCCAAAAGAAATGTGTTGATTGCACGAAAATAGCATTGCTATAAGATCTTTTATAGTTATTAAATATTAATGAGACTTTGATCCTTTTTTTTCCGAGAAAATAGCGCAAATTGTGCAAATGAATATTAAACGTAGATAACTTAATCGCATAGCGGGTATCTTACCATTTTTATGCCGACATTCATTGATTCATTGAAATAAACGGACCTCTAAAGTGTACGTTATTATGCACTTAAACTTTTTATTCGCTTCTGTTGCATAACTTCCGTACTAAGGAGCTTCGATTTTAATCGGCAGGGTGAAAATATATCATTTTTTTAAAAATAACTATTGTTTTATATCCAACGCAGAAACACTGAAATATTGAACAATGAAAAATCGAGCTTCTATCTGTGCGGAATTTAAAAGCCTCGCAATCTTGATGGGTATTTACTTTGAAGCGTACGGCTCGCATCGGAATTTACCATTTGAATTCATCGTAATGAATTCGTGTATAAATTTTCACGGGCGCGCAATCATAGCTCCCAACATTTATAGTCCAATAAAGTGAAAAATAACGGATCCTAAAGCCCTTCCGTCCCCGGCGGCGAGGCTTCATCGCCGGCGGCCGTTTCACTCGACAAAAGATAAAAACATGAAAATCAAATTTTTAACCAATAAAAAATCCGGTCACATCCCATCATCCGGCCAGACGAAGACGACCTCGTACGTATACCTGTATACACCGAGGCGCGATAAAAGGAGCGTTGAAGTGCACTCTTTAATCTGAGAAATGATCAATAAACGGCGAAGAACCCGCGGCGAGCATTCGCCCCTCTCTCTCTCTATCTCTCCCTCTCCCTTCCTCGCGCGAAAGAACATTACAATGCGGAGAGTTTTACGTCCTATATATTCGCCGAGTGTGTAGCCGTCGCGAAGCGCGCGAGCCGGGAAAAAGATTACGGAAGTCAACTCGCAAAGAAGATAGAACACGCTCCCTCTTTATGCACTCGCGCTCGTGTAGGCGGTGGGTGGCTTAAGTGTAATTGCTTCGGATAGTATGCGGGTCGCGAACAAGCAGAGGGTAGGGAAACTGTGCGTTGATCGTGTTTACACGGGCGTAGTTAGCTGACGTATTAAACCTGCTGCCGTTACTTAATTTTACAAGAGATGTACACGCTGGATTTCGGATGCTTTGCGAAGCTAATTTTGACGAGTGTCGTTTTAACGTTGCGGTTTGGATATTTTTGCAGTTAATATCTGCAAACGTATATAGAGGTTTGCGAGTTTCGTCAAACGTATAAGCGGCTCGAACGGAGTATCGGACGATAACGATCTATGCTGAATCAACAAATTATATTACCTATAAACCGCGCGCTTTATCAGTTACAACCCGAAAGCGCGCTACTTCATTCATACGCTCGGCAAAAATCTAGGTTACACAGTACCCTGAACCCGATTATTTCTTTATCTAAATTAAAAATAAACGTCGGACCTTTATCACTTACAATAAAAAAAAAAAACGATGCTATCGCTCTTTTCCACGCTTTGTTTACAAAGTTCGAACATTGACCAATTCGAAAAATTGAATCGAATCCGTTTTTCTAAGCTCGCGAAGCCTCGCCGGGAGCGAAAAAGTGAGAGTATATATATATACGCAAGAGGGAAGAAGCAAAGTAGTCGGGGGGGCAGATGGAATAGGAGAGCAAGATCGCAGCGGCTCGATTGGACCGTTCGTGTTTCCCCTTATCTATATAATTAACGGCGTGTGCGAAGTCGAGTCGCGGCGGCACATTCGACCGGCTCGGCGCGTCCCTGAGAGACCCGTATTTTTCATCGGCTATCGATTTTATTCTTCCCCGAACCGGAAATGTACCGGAGGTACACACAGAGCGCCCGGAGAGAGAGAGAGAGAGAGAGAGAGAGAGCCCGGAGTTAATTATAAAAAAATGTTCCATCTATTAGGACTCATTCGATTACTGGAAATGCCTTTTACAAAGGAACCCGATAAACGAATTAATTAGGCTTTCATTCGGCGAGTTGAAAATAAATCCTTCTTTAAAAGTGATATTACACCCTTTCTGAATTAAACATTTTTTAAAATACTTTTTATACTAAATCAAATATCCAGCGGCCGATTTAATTTATTAATCGCTTTAAGCGAGTTGGGGAAGACAAAGTTTTTAGTGTAATTAAATATGAAAATTTCATACTGGCATAATTTACTTAAACAGGTGCAACTAATAGTCAGTCGTAAAGTTTATAGCCCTCCGCTTTGTGCCCCTCTTTTCCATTGTGCGCGGAAATTTAAATTAATCTTTAGGAGTGTCAGATGGAAAATTTTTTCCGAGATATTATGTAAATTACGCGCCGGTTTTTTGCGCGAAGCTTATATATACGTATACGTTTTGAATTTTCCCTTTATCGGAAATCTCGCGCTCTGTTGTTGCGTACATACGCATGGAAATGAATGATGTGTCATTTAGCTGTATTTATACCGCAAATAGTGCGAGCAAAGTGTGTTCTTGTTGTTTTTTTTTTGTTTTTTTTTTTTTTTTTTGTAAAATACTACCTTCTGTTTAGATTTATCGCATAAGCAAATTTCAAATTTGCATGAGCACATAAAATTAAACCGACGAATTTCGCGTCCGTATACATTTTCATTAAAGAGATAACGTTCCGCCCAAAGTAGACAATTCGTTCCTCGCGCACACACACTTTCGCTATAAATAACCTCTGTCAAAGGTTAATTCAGCCACCTTGATCGAGCGGCAGAGTCAACATTCATAAATCTCCTATCGCCGAAATTATCTTCCCATCTCCTCCGCAAACCGACTCCCCCGACGTCTTCGAAAAAAACTGCAGCAATCGAGAGCACACACCGCCGCCTACGTCCCACCTCTCCGCCGGGAGTTCAAGCACGGGAAAAAGTGTATGTGTATCGGAGCGTCAGAGCCGCGCGTCTCGGGCTCGTAAATCGAGAGCCGCGCGGCGCAGAAACGAGACGTCGTCGTCGTCGTCGATCGCCGAGCCAATTCGAGAGCGGGCGCGGTGCGCGGTCGGGAAAAAAAGGCAGGAGAGGCCGGCAGCAAAAAGCGCAGATGGCCGGGGGGGAGTAAAGGATATACACAGTCGCGAGACAGGAGTATACGCGTATACGCTCGCGGCCGGCGAGGCGTACTCGCGCTGATTGCGCGCGCGGATCCTCTCTCTGCTCCCTCCTGGGCTTTGATTGCGAGCGGCCGCTCTAATCTGTAATAGAATCGGCTCAACTTGGCTAGGCGCAGATGAGATAACGCCCGAGCTACCGGGGAAAACGCGCGGCAAAGCTCGCTGCTGCTGCTGTTGCTGCCGCCGGCGCGGATAAATACACACACACACCGACGCGCGTATTATACAGAGAGACCTCTGTGTGGTGCATTATGCAGTCGAGGATGTGTGCGAAACAGGAAACGGGCTTTCTTTCTTATTTGCGGATTGTTAGAGTGTCTCTGATAACGGGATGCCGAGCTGCTTTCTGGAAACTAATCAGCTGGATTCGGATGAGATTAGAGAGATCGGGACTCGCTAACTAATCGCTAAACGCGGGAAGCTTTGGCGAAACTTTAAACGCGCCGACTAATTGGAAATGATCGATAAAAGCTGGAGGGATGAAATAAAACTCCATCGCGCAAATTGGCTGGCTAAAAAAGGGAGATTTTCCGATGTATTCGTGTACCTTTTTAAAATAACTTTTCTTTCGCAGAAATGTGCTTTTTTAGGATTTCGCTTTTACGCTCGTAAAGAGAAAATATCTAGAAATTCAAATTGCTAAATCCGCTTACGCGTCGAAGGATTGTATTTTAGAATATGCTGCCACACATATTTTTTGCCAAAGCATATCGACGTATCTCTTTCTACATTCCAGACGCACATAAAAGCATTCAAAGGACTCCTGTAAAGACATAAAATGAATCCTAAATCCTCCATTTAAAATACCTCTTTGAAGTCCAAAAAAAATCACCGATACCTCCTTTTTATCCAAAACTTATGAATTAAATACAAACAAGCCTTTACACGATAAAGAAGCCAAGCTCCTCCGCCCTCCGCGTACAACGTCTTTCCGGCCCGGAGCTTTATGGACTTGCCATCCAGAGTCCGACTTTATCCGCGGATCTTTGCATATAACAGGGACGTTTACGTTCCCGGATGCCTCGATCGGTCCTCCTCCGGACGTCGACGCGCGCAATAACGACTCGCGCGCGAAACTTTGCCGGGTCCGACGGGGAGCGGATTTTCTCTCCTGGGAGAGGCTGATAGACTCGTTCCTTCTAGGGGGGCAATACTTCTTGAGTTATGATTGCGATAAGCGAGGGGCCGATGTTTACGGTGCGGCGCAAGGTCGATATTTATTGGTTATTGCGCGAGAGCGAGCCGCGCGACGAGCGCTGCTGCTGCCGGGCGCCGGTGTAGTTTGCTCAAGTATGAGGAACAAGGCGGCCGCGTATGGAAATTATTGTTTTCTTGCATATTTAATTAGTTCCAAGGCGGACGCGGCTTCAGGCTGAAGTTTTCAATGCTGATGAGATTCGTAAGTAATTGTTTTGAGCGCGGTTGGGGAGGGAAACTTTTCTAATTTGTGATAAAAAGTATTCGTCGGTGGGGGATGAAAATTTGAAGATTCACAAGTGCCGATGGAGGAATTTTTTTTCGGTAGAATCATTATAAGAGGAAACTGTTATCTTGCTCCTTTCTTCTACGACTGCAAGTGCGAGTAAAATAAAAATTTTCTGTACTCTTAACTCAATAATTAGATAGGACCTCGGTACAAAACCGACCTAGTTTCCGTTGATTTTGCTTGCCCGCAGTTAGCACTGCAAAACACGCAGTCAACATTTGAGATATCGGCCGGGTCCGCGGCTATATTTACTTTACTGTTTGAGCCAAATCCACTGAACGCTTTATTTAAACGTTCCTTCTAATTCATTCGAAATCACACTTTAATGCAAATAATCGGCGATTATTATTTCTGCGAAATACCTGCTAAACGGATAAACGAGAAGCTTGCTACAGGTGGAAGTAGCACCGAACTTTCACCGCGGTGTGTGTCTTCGAATTTCGCTATTCTTGCGCGTTTCGACGTCAGGCGCAAAAGCAATTTCGAACGCATCAGCTCTCGGCGGCGCCGATTTCTTTCTTGCGCCTCGACTTAAATGTCACTGTGTTTTGCGGCTTCGTCACTCTGTGTGTATACCAGATGCATTAGCGAGCCGGCAGTGCAGGAAAGCTTCCGCGAAAATCCGTCGTGTTCCTTCTGATTTACCTTTTTGCTCGTAAGCCTAATGGCACCGGTGCGTTTTTTGTCTTCCTGCATATCTTCTTTTCTCTTTAGATAACATCAAGCTCTTCCTGTAAATATTCTTCACTGTACTCTCGAGAGAAAAATATTCAAATTGTAATTTGATCAACGAAAGATCAAAACTGATTTTATGAACGTTTTTCTGCTAACCATTTTATTAACGTACGACTTAAATCTTTTTATTTCAGTATGTCGCTTTTCTCAGAGAATAAAACGTCCAGAGAGCCTCTTACTTTCAGCAGTTAATCTTCCAGCGAAGAAACTTGAAAAAAAAAAATGTCTTTAAAAGCAAATGGAAAATTAAATTTTTAAACTTAAATTTAAACTGCCTCTCAAACCGAATTCGAGAAAGCCTCCCCGAGACAAACTACTAAATAATGCGAAATCAAGTAAATAATAAATAACCCGTTCCATCTCAGGCCGCGCAAACAAAGTATAGGATTACCTTATTTTTATAGTCTCCTTTTTCATTCAAATTCGAGAAACTCCGGTGGAAACCGGCGCTTCTTCCATTCTCTTTCTCTCTCTCTCTCTCCCTTCCTCCTTTCTCACCATCTATCTTTTTCAATCGCAACGGCAGCAAATAAAAGTCGACCGCCACCGCGGCCGCGCGCACGCACACCGCCGCGCGGGGCGCGCATTAGAAAATCGTAAAAGCGCACTCGGCGCTTCCTCCTCTTCCAGAAGCTCACAATGATCTATGCTTTCTCCCTTTCTCTTCGTTCCTCCTTTCTCGCCCCCTCCCCCCTTCCGCCTCCGAGGGCGGTAAACTTTCTTTGTACGCGCGCGCGGATGTACCCGGGCGTCGGTTCCAGGGGGTTATTTAATGCGGACCCCCGTTCGAGGATAAGTGTATTCATTCGAGATTCCGACATTTTTCAAGGTGCACACGCGGCTCTCTAAGCACGATTTACAGCGGCGATCGGCGGCGGAAGTCGAGTGTGTTGCTCGGCGGAGTTTGTTGCTGGCCGATTACGCTGGCGATTGTTTGGGTGACGCGCGGAGTTAAACCTGGAAGTTATGGGCCGATACTCGCACGGTGTGTGCGTTCGGGCTGTCCGGGATTTTATATTTTGAATTAATCTTGATTATGAAGAAGATTACTTTTTTCTTTACGCGTATACTCTTTTATTTATTGTACATTTTGAAAAGTTTTTTTTTTAATATTCAAATAACGCCGTTAGAAATAATAGTAGTGATGAGTTTAAAATAATAGTGAAACAATAATATTAAACATTGTACAATATATTATGTAAGTTTTGATCCGATTCAGAGCTGAGGCGTTTAATAAAATAAAATGAACAGTACTCATAAATAATAAACGATGAAGATTAGTTAAAAAAGTACTTTGCATTCAAAAATATCCAATGTACGCAAACGAGAAAATTCCAAGATTTTCTGCATTATTAAAAGTTTGTCAAAGTCACTTTTTGTCGTCTCAAAGAAAAGATTAATTTGACGCATGCACTGAAAGCACCCGCCGTATAAAAAATAAAAAATTATGAGATGAATATGTACATATAAAAACATAAATAAAATATTATGCTTTAGACTAATTAAAACGGATTGTCATGTTCAATCAATGTTTGTATTAAATTATTTATGCGTTTTGCTGCAAAAAATTTTTTTTTGCATTGAAATTGAATTGATGAGTAATCGAAATTACTTACAGTGTTTTTTATTTAGATTTGTTAGTAAGTTTGCTTTAATATTGAAATTTATTATATCACAAATTGATTTATATGCATTTGTCAGAAATTAGTGCATAGTAAAAATTCTAGGTAATATTAAAAAATAAATCAATTCTTTTAATTTAAAAGTGATTGCTTTAAGTATTTTGATCTCAAAATTGCAAATTAAAAAAGCTGTGTACATTCCAGCTCTATCTCGACTTGAATCTTTTTCACTTGCAGGTGCAATTGATAGAAAGTATCCTTCTTCATTTCCGCTGTTTTCTTTTTATTAAAGAAATAATAGGTTAAAACGATAAACGTATCGCCCTTTTTATGAAATCTCTATAACTACTCATATAAATGAAAAATAGAGTAAGAACTCGACAAGGTAGACGAAGGTAAACGAAGAATAATCGGTCGCTGTATCAACAGGCTGCGTATACGGGTTCTGTAAATTCAATAAAACATAAGATGGAGGTGATTAAAAATGAATAAGCCTTGAGAAAATATCGGGAAAACCTCGTGAACCTACGGCAGTCACGTTTTCTTATATACACACTTACAGTTTTCCTTTAGTTTGATTTTTGTTAAACACAAGATCTGGGACTAAATTAAAAATCTAAAGTTGCGACGTTACGTCGATCAGAGAGTAAAAAAGCGTCTTGAACAATCACCGCTCGCTCTTTTAAACTCTAGCTATCCCGATGAATATTTACTAAAAATCCTGATAAGTCTGCTCCGAGATTCCGCGTATCTTATAAGTAGTCATGCAGCCTTATAGCCCAGAAAATGCATTGAATCAAATGTATTTCAGATTAGAACTTTAATTTAGAAATTTCTGGCCAAGTTATACGATCAATTACTATTTATTAAATTAAATTAAAAAATTAAAAACGTTCTCTAATAACTAAATTAATTATTAAAATAATTAGCTTGATTTAAACCTGAAAGCCAAGTTTTATAAACATCTTATAAAATAGTTCGCCTTACAAAGAATCGCTTTATGACTAATATTTGTAAACTAAACTCTAGCTTAGAAGAAATGCTGTTATGAACTCGTACTATACTTGTACATAAATTTGATCTTCCATTTAATCTACATACTTGCAAATAAACTCGCCTTTCTATTTAATCTTAACTTATTATTAAACATTCATTTCTTAAAATTTACGGCTCATAAAAATTCCTAGCTTAATTTTTTTATCTGAGAAGTCAATGTAAACTCAACCTAAGAACTTAATCTAACCCATAACAATTTTATTCTCTTTTTTTATCAACTAACAACTTGTTTAACTGTTGACATAATTTCAAAGCAATCTACTTATCATTTACCGCTTCTAAAGAATCCTGAACATGTTGAAAGACACTTTTCTAAATTAAGACAGCCTCATACATTAGGATAAATTAAAAATTGTGATAAAAAACGTTTTAAATCTGCGCGTCGAGTACATTGTTAATGCAAAAAATGTCCAGCCTAGAGTTGACGATTAAGCAAATTTTTTTCTTCTCGCAAGAAATTGTTCTAAGTCACAAAAAGCAATCTTTTCCTGATTATTATTTATTCAAAATAATGATTCACATCGTCCTTCTAAATAATAGCAATTTTATTAAAGTGCCTTAAATATAAATTTCAGATATCTAAAAATAACACGATAATCCAATCCGTACAAGCCCACTAAACATTAAAGCGTCAAAATGTTTTAACTCGGTCATAAAATCGCGCAACCACCGCGGAGTGGCGCAAAAATAGCTAAAAATGAAAAAAAAAAAAAATTCGTTACGTCAAGGTACGGTGGAGTAGCCGCTACACGTATTACACGGCACACTCGTTGTTAGCTGTATTGGAAGCGGCAAAAACTTGGCAGGTAAATTTGCACGACAGCCGTGACCTATTGACTGTTGATTTAGGCCGGATCTGTTTATTTTGCGTTTCGCTGATCTCATCATACTGAGGCGACACGAGGTGTTCATTAATAAAGATTACAGATGCGATGTAATGCATGGCACTTTACTTTGAAATTTATGCTGGAGATAGGCATTCGCTCTCAAGTTGTAAAGTTTTTTAGTTTTGAACGTTGGATAAAGGTTAAGTGTATGCCGACCGACGAGTCTAAAAGTAGGGAATTGTCCTATTAAGTTTGAGAAAATTTTTAGCGAAATTTAATAAAAATATTTTTTAACGGGTTTTAAACCAAGTCCTTACGTAACTTCCTTGTTCAAATAACTGTACATGATTTGCAAATTATCGGCGTATTACGAAACTGATGACTCATCAACTTACACTTGCGACTTACTAAATCAATTCGAAATTTCACCGGTATTAAGAAAGATACAATGGTTAATAAAGCCATTAAAAACGGAAGGGACTCGCATCGTGAGTCAGAGCTTTGAATAAGCTTTTTTCTATTGAATATAAAACTTAGTTCCATCAATTACCAGTTTCCATCTCTTCATTTCCTACAGCGTCGCCTGAATTTTTTCCTGTTTCTAATTGTCATTTAGCAAAGGAAATATCGATTGCACAAAAGATAAAGCGAAACGCACAAACAATTTAGCATCCCAGTTCTCCTTTTAATAAACTTTCCTCTTTGACGCAACGAAATATAACTGTCGAAAAAGCAAAGCTCGCGATGAAATTCTCTGACAAAGCTCGCGGGGTGGGGGCTCAGCTCTAAATCAAGTGCATCGCGGCACGGCGACCCAGTTAAAAAAAAAAAAGGAGAAAAAAAGCGAAGCAAAGCAAAAACTATAAGTCAGTCCTAATTCTTCATCCGCGCGAAGAATGGAAAAAAATGCCCGCCCGTCAAAAGCACAAAGGACGAAACAACGCGGCGCGCGCGCGCGCGCGGGGCCTGCAGGAGCGTACGTGGCGCGCGCGCTTTTCAGCCTTTCAGCTCGCGTAAATCAAAAGTCGCCTAAGAATCGCATAAATACGTGCCGACTGCGGCGGCCGCCGCCGCCGCCCTGCGCCGACTTGATGAAACAATACGGCGTCGTCGCCGCGATTTAAGCGAAACAAAGCCGCGCGCGACGAGCTCGGTGTACATTGCCGCGCCGGCAATAAATCAATATCCGTTTAAGGGCGGCTGATTCAATCGCTTCGGGAGGACAGATATCTCTCTCTCTCTCTCTCTCTCTCTTACTCTCTCACCTAAAGCGCTGCTCTCCAACGCAGTCATAAATTAACGCCTTAAGTGCGTTTGACGTTTGGCGTCTGGCGAGGCTCGCCGCTTCGAATTTCCGGCGCTCGCGCGTCTACAAATGGCAGCGGCACGCGTAATTAATCTAATTGATGTCGAGCGCGTACATATGATACGAGGCCACCCTCGCGTTCACCTCTCTCTCTATTTGCCCCGGGAGGGAGAGAGAGAGAGAGAGGAGGACCGCGCCGCGCGCAAAACACGTTCCGCGGCTGTGCGTGACGTTTATGCATGAGTTGTGCGCAAGCCGACGCTGCACTCTCGCTCTCTCTCTCTCTCTCTCTCTCTCTCTCTCTCGCTACTGTCTTCATTAATTAGTGTTTTGCCAAGCGCAAGTATACCCAGCCGGAATCAAACCCTTCCGAACGCGTAAATCTGCCGCGAAAGCGAACGCGGAGAATCGCGCGGAGGGAAGCGCGGAATTGACGAAGCTGATCTGCACGGCGGAGTCCGAGGACGAGATGAGCGTTTTCATGAAAAAAAAAAAAAACAAGTGCATTTACATGGATGGATAATATCGGATTTTTTGTCGATGATTACATATTTATAGGCTGCATTGAAATGCCAGGCATTCGGTTATGTGGATTAGTTTATAAGTTCGTCATTATCTTGGATGATGTTTACTTTCATTTTATGTAAGTTATGGAGGTCAGATAGCTCTGCAAACAGTAATGAAGAAAAATAAAGTTTGCACGCGACAATTTGTTTACACATGAAATTTCAATTCATACCAACTCGTTCAGTTTTAATTTTCATACAAGCGCATATTCTAGTTAGATTTTTTTATACTGCTTCTGAAAGAGAAGAAGCTAAAAGGAACGCATCCCTGGAATTTTAATTAAAATTAAAGTGAAATCCGGTTTTCTTTTACAAACAAAAAGGGATTCTTTGAAGTTTAGCTTGTTATAAGGAAAAAAGCAAGTAAAAATGAACTTGTGTCTCGCATTGATTTCTAGCCTACCGTGTATAATTAATTCTCTTCTGTTTTACATTAAATTTTCTGATTAAAGTAAAAACGCGATTTCCAATAAGCCAGTGAACCTATTTTCTAAAAAACTGCATGCACGATTAAACATAAATATTTTTCAAATTAAATTTTATCCTCAGAACTGAAAACTTTTAAATACTACATTTTTTTTAAAGAAAGCATCTCACAATTTTTCTATTTTCTCTTATGCCTCCGACGTTGTTTAATGAGCGATAATTAAGTTGCGCACACTAAACCGGCCATTAAATATTTAATTACAAATTCAAATAATTGCGCGCTCTTTAATTATGCGTTCCTTAAAATCCAAAGCCGGGCACGAAACATTAATCCAGTTTGCGACGATTAATTAAAACACTAGGAGTGGGGGGGGAGCCGCAAAAGGGGGGA
>UCOM01002655.1:0-24115 GCA_900474385.1 Ormyrus pomaceus | reverse complement strand
AGTGAGGGGGGGGGGGGGGAGGGGACCGAGAGAAACACGCGTCCAGCAAGAGATAACGATACGCTTGCTTTGCAGAGAGTGAGCCGCCCGCCTGCATGTCTGCCTGCGTGTGCGGCAGCGCTCTGTGCGAAACTTCGGTTACTACAATCGCTGCCGCTCCGCGCTCTCTCCTGCTCATATTCGCCATTTGCTTCCCCTTTTGCACTCGCTCTCCGCAACAGCGGTAACGCCGGTCAACTAACACTTGTGTACTTCCACTGTCTAACTCCGGGCGTCTCCGTTTCGAGGATGTTCAACGTGACTGTGAGGGGGACTTTGAACACAAGATCCTTGAGAGGCTGACTTTACGGGAAAACTTGCTGAATCTCACAAGTATTTCCCAACGTATCAATTTTACGCCATGCGGCTGCGGATTAAAAACAAAGTACTTATAAGTACTTAAATCCTATAGGATTTACTTTATATTTCAGTTCACATTTCGTTTGAAGAAATGGTTTTATGGTGTATTATAAAAACATGTATCGTCATCTTTTTTATGATTTTTTTATATTTTCTAAATTAAAGTTTTTTGTAAATCGTTTATTTTTTCATTTTTAGTATTTCGTTTGGGATACTTTTTTATTTTTGCAAAGAATATTGTAAAAAAAGATTTTTCCAAACCTTTGAAAATCATAGGAATGAAAGTAAAATAAAAAATGAAAATGCAATTAAATTCTCACGTAGGTCAAAAATCTTTCGACATCCACTTTTCCGTGAGGTATTTTTTTATAATTTAAATTTTTTCACAAAACAGTACAGTGTTCGTTAAAGATTTACGTTTGTAATCCTGAAAATTGAAAGCTTTATGTTATTTTCACAATTTTCCAAAAATAATATTTTATGTATAATTATTAAAAATCAAGTCCATAATAATTTACTGGAATCTTGTTGTACGTAAAAAGCATATTAAATCCTTTCAATTAAAGTAAAAAATAGCTGGAACGTTCAGTATAGACTTGAGATTTTCGTGAAAAAGTAATTAGTTAATTCCATGCAAGCTCCTATTAAATCACTTTCCTCTCCAGGGGTGAAATAAAAAGCGAGCGAAGGCCGGGAAAACTGATTCGTGGTAGAAATTATTTTCCCCTTAAGAGAATTAATGTGCAAGCTTGCAAGGAAGATAAAATACAGCGCGGTTGCTAGGAAGGAATTGGTATGGGAGCAGCGGTGGCGGCAGCAGCGTCCGTTAAGGGCAGCGGATTTAAAATCTGATTGAAATACGCATTGCGCGCCAGTCAAAGTCTCCCTCGCGGCAAATTACCTCTTTCAGGATCACGGCTTTAGGGTGGCATTAACGGTGACGGCCCCGGAGGGGAGTATTTTCTGCAGTTGTTACACCTTCCGGAATCGGAATCCGCCTCCGAGGCTGCACACTGCTCGATCACTGCTTTTCATTGCGCTTAAGCTCCGGCAAAAAATACCCGCGGATTTAGCGCTATTTGGCTCCAATAGGTTTTTCATGGAACTATTGATTTTCGTTGAGCTGAACCTCTCGATATAGTATAATAATGGGAAAACTTTAAAAAATCGAATCGAAATAAAATTTTCGCTGTGATACCGACCTTTCCTTTGAGAAAATAATAAACAAGCGATATACTGAGAGAAATGTTTTATTAAAAATTACTATATATACTGTATACCAAAGTGTATGCAAACTTGCATTATCCTAAAAATTACTGCGTACTAAAATTGAATATAATTGTAATAAAAATTGATATCGCTTTATTAAATTTTAGTATACAGTATAGTAATTTCTAATACAATATTAGAAATTCTAATACAATTTAGTATACAGTATAGTAATTTCTAATACAATATCTAATACAAAGATATTGGATTTTCCGCGAAGACGCATTACCTATATATACCTTTTTTCATTTTATCGAAAGATTCACTTTAAAATGCTTGTCCTATAAGGATTTTCCTGTGTTTTCGTCAGACTAATTTTTTATTTGCTTAAAACTTTGAAACCCAGAGAGAAAATACGCAGCAGTATTGCCTTTCTGCGTAAAAAGCACTCAGTTGCGGTTTGAAAAGAGACTTTTTACGATTAAAATTTCGGGAAAAAGCTCGCGCTCGGGTTCAATTCATTTAGCCGAAAGAGATGCCGATAGCAGCGGGGAAGCTTTTTTCGAGCGGTTATGCTTTCATTTCCTCGAACATATCGAAAATAAAACTGTCGGGAGCAATGTTGGAGCAGCACTCCGTAAAAGATCGAGAGGATGCACCTTATTCATTCCGGAGAAGAGAGCTGCAGCCGCATTCGTGATGGTAGCAGAGCGCGTTTACGAAGCCCTAAGCACGTATAGAGTTTTTCCGAGTTCCGATAGCGAAACAAGTACCTGGAGTGCGGCTAACCGGGAGTCGTTACGCACAGCCTTTTCCTCGTCGGGGCCTGGTTTGTGTGTATCGCCTCCGTTCGTGTCTCGGTGTGCGCGGGCATGAAAATTGGGCGGCGGCGGCGGCGGCAGTCGCGACGTGTTACATTTGCAATTAATCGGGCCGAGGCCGCCTGCCGACGACGCACCACGCCCTTCCATCATATCGTTTAATTTATGTGTATTAACCTAGAGGTGAAACGAGCAGTTTGCCTTTGAACCGGTCCCCGTTGCGCGACGGCCGTTTGTACTTCCGCAGCTCGCCGAGTGCCGCCGTGCGCATCGCGCGGCGGGGCTCGTTCAGAAATGCAACCGCTAAATTATACACTGGTTTCTCTAGCAGAGCCCCCGAGAACCACCTCTTTCGCCTTGAATTAACGATTTAATCTCTTTCGGGCGATCGTTTCTTGCGCGTTACCGCTGGAGGACTGGATTATTTGGAAATATAGTCTGCAGTAACTGACGATAACTATATAACCTGAATAATAGACTCGAGTGGATTACTCAATTTCGCTAATGATGAGAGCGGGCTAAAATCGGCGTCTACTGTCCTTTAGATTTGAAATCGTTGTCAGCACATTGTATATAGAACAATTTATATGTAAATCAGAAGCATTAGGCGAAGCAATATATAAACATCAGTTTGACGTTACTAAACTGGTGCATATTGGTTTTGTTGCTCTCTAATTATATGAACACGGTAACGCAATTAGAGTAAGTGGACATGCACTTAGCACAAGTAAGCTAAATTAATGAGACATTCAAAATAAGCGAACGTCTGTCATAAATTTCGTGATTTGTAATCCACCTATGAATTAGATTTAAATTGTGGCTTAAAACTAATAATAGAGAAGAGCATAAGTACAAGGATTATACAGCTTTTTAGGCGAAAAAAGTCAATATTTAAATTTTTATAATATTCATGGAATAATAGTTAATATATTTCGGTCCTTCAGTTTGCAACAATAAATTTGATTTCCGTTGAAGGGGATCTTCATTTTACACGCCAAACAAAAGATTGAACACAATTTTTCTTTTCTCAGATTTAAAATGTATCTCGTTCGTCCTTACTTTAAGAAGTTTATAAAGACCACAGAGCAAGTTCGTAAATCCTAGGTTCGTGCTCGAGAAAGATGTTTTAAAATAAACTACTGGCTTAGTTTATACGCAAGAGTAAGATTCGCAAAAGATATACCGAGTTAAATTAAAATGTAACGACTTCATGTCCAACCCTTATTCTTCCTTAATCCTTTTATCTCGGAATTTCTAAGCTTTATTTCATAAAATTTACTCTTGGGAAAATAATTTCCAATAAGTTGTTAGCCGAAAAGGAAGTTACAAACTAACGAACAATTTAAAACTTTCTTTCTAAAAAAAATAGTAGCTCCTCGCTCTATTTTCTCTCGCGCGGAACTGCTTTGCCTAACGATAGTCTTCTCTAAGCTAGAGTACTGTATGTAACTTCAAGTCTGCCGCTACTGATGTGAAGAAAGGCTTTTACACTTAACAGTCCGTTCACTAAAATAGAGTACAGCTGCCATATTTGCCAAATTTCAGTTGTAAACTTGCAGCGAGTCAATCGCGCAACTTTCATTCTAAACTTTCTAGCGCAAAGCCCCGCTGGAGTGCGATTCTTTTGAGAAAACTCTAAACCGGAAAGTCATTAGTCAATGAGATATATAACCCGGGCGTCGTATAAATTCTTGAAGCGCGGTCCTCATCACCCGGCGCGATAATGAGAGCCGGCCTCCTTTGCTCGGCGAGCGAGAGACTTGAAAATATCCTGCTGAGCTAGAAACAACAGCGGCAGCCGCGGAAAGCCACCGCCCGACGTATATGCAGCTCTATATCTCTCTCTATCTCTCTCGCTCTCTCTTTACTTTCGCGGCAGCTTTGCGGACACAAAGGCGCTTACGTGTTATTGTTCTCTCTCGGCTGGCGGCGGCGACAGTCGAGGCGCGATCTTTTCTTTGAGTAACGTCGCCCTCCTGACTTGGCATCGCCGCCGCCGCGGAGAATACACGCGCGGAGGCGGCAGGCTCTCGCTCTCTTAACGATATTCAAATTCATTCTACGGGCAGAGAGCGAGCGCGAGGCGGAGGCTAAAGACGCTATTGCTCCGCACACCCGAGGACGTCCCACTTGCCGTCGGTTTGCTTGCAGGTGAGCTACCGCGATTCTAATACGTTACTGTTCCGCG
Source organism: Ormyrus pomaceus (assembly GCA_900474385.1). Taxonomy (NCBI): domain Eukaryota; kingdom Metazoa; phylum Arthropoda; class Insecta; order Hymenoptera; family Ormyridae; genus Ormyrus; species Ormyrus pomaceus. Next base: position 19,498 of record UCOM01002655.1, on the reverse strand, counting down.
CGCGAATCCGCGCCCTCTCTAATAAATGTCTCGCTGCCCCACTTGGACTTTTTATACTTCATTCGTTTTAAGGTTGAATAATACAACTTTTCGATTATTTAATCAAGCGAAAGCGCTCTCAAGGGCCAGTCTTATCTAAGGGAATCTCTGGCGAATTCCTCGTTGACTATTTTCCGTAGGTGCTTTTAGCATTGGAGTTGTTCGGGTGATGCCACATAGTCTTATTTATACCTGCAGCCTTTTGAGGCAGCTTGGTATGGTAAATTTATTAATTCTGATCAGTTAGTGCAGCTTGGAGTTTCGATCAAGGGCCGAAATGTCGCGGCTAATTAATGATAAGGGTCGCCGCTCCTTCAGATTATTCGTGCCCTTATTTGTCTTTCCAATAATCTCTGCATATTACTGATAACCTGACTTGAAATCTGAATATTGTACCCGGCTCAGCGTTCGATTTGTGAATTACTTTGTATTCTTAATATTTTTATAAATAAATACAAACAATACAAAATCCTGTCGTACCTGAGTAATGGAACTTTTAAATAATTAATTTCGTTCGCATGAAATAAAATTCTTTAAAAAGTAATAGGCAGAAAACCACGCCATTTTATTTACTTTTAAATTCGAATTCAGTACGGGCAGTTTGAAGTTCAAGAATTGACATATGTAAAATCAGTGGAGCTTCGCTATTCAGTTTCAGGTTGATGATCGCCACTACAGTCTTTTTTATTACCTAAGACTGTAAACCTGCGTAAACTTGCGCAGGGAATTTCTAGGAAAAGTGCCTATGCCGAGTGCTCTCTTAAAAGAATATGGTTCAATCTGTAAGAAAATAAATAATACTCTCCGAAAGAACTTCATTTCCACTGGATTATTGACGTATTAAAAAAATTACAGCAAAATCGTTTCGACAGCCTAAATAAAAATTATTGCAATGCACGAAGCTCTCTTTTTTCAGCCCGACGTATGATGATTTATGAGGCTGCAAATTCAATCCTCGATATTTTTTGCCCCGTCCGCGTATTCGATTCGTGATCGGGAGAAAAAAAAACAAATGATGCATTTATTTGTTTTACAAAAAGCAACATGTCGATAAGCTCCGGTTTCTGTGGATAGCTGTGAGGAAATTTGGGCTATAAACGGAAGCAGAAAAAATGGAGATTCGGCAATGAAAAGCGATACGTCTGATGAAATATCATTAGTGCGGAAGGAGAAAAAGGGAGCGCGGCTGTATGAGAATGGAGCGAAGAATGCTGGCAGAGTCCAGCAATAGAGCGCATTGTGCTGGTCCAATCTCTTGGGTCTGGCAGAAAAGAGGGGGCCGATCCGTCGAATCGCAATGTGCATCCGGGTCAACGATATACGTCCCGCCCTGGAAACGTAATGGAAAGCAGCCGCGTAATGAGCGGGAGAGTATTTCGCGGTGTCATTCGTCACGCTTATGCTTCCGTCTCCAGTTTTGGGCCCGCTGCCGATATCCTCATCTAGACGCCGAGATGCTAAAGTGCTCGGCGAGCATTATATCGCTAATGCGCGAAATTATTCAGCGAATTTTCCGGCGAGCGGCGGCCGCTTTGCGGGCCAAGAAGAATGAGTTACTGGCGAATGCGCCGGTCTTCCCTGCCGCCTTTCCGGCGATTCATCAGTCAAACTATGACAAGTGATGCTGACTGATGTTCCTCTCAGGCGGGCGCCGGCCTCGCATCCATCCTCTTTTCGTGCTTTTCCTCTTTGATGGAACAATAATGGAAAGAGAGAGAGAGAGAGAAAAAAAAGAAAAACACGACAATCGATAATTTGCCGCGCGGGAAAGAACCCGCCGTTATTGTTGCCGCGGCCGCTATACTCTTTTCGCCCCGAGTGCTTTGTGTCTTTATACAGCGCCAAGAGGAAAAAAAACAATCGAATTTAGCTGACGAGCCTTTGATTTCCTAGACGGGCTTTTTTCTTTTAGTCGCAGTGTACCCTATCGATTCTTTTAACTGGAATCATCTTCAAGTGGTGGTCAAAGGTATGATCAACCAAGGTAAGTGTTGGAAATGGCAAAGCCAAAAATCCTAGCAAGATTTAAATTGCCAATTAAATTTCAAAAGCTATTAGACCAGTGATCATTATTATCGAACCATTAAAATCGAGTTATTATTCTAATTCAACGAGTCTTTCTTCATTCTCAATAAATCTCTTCGTCAGTGTGAGGCCGCATGCATTGTCATCAAGAAAATAGCTTGGTGATCAGCTCGTATACAGATTGAGGCAAGCATGGAAGTCTGGAAGCTTTTATTAAGGTTCAAATACTAAATTTATATATATTAAGGTCCAATTACTTTGAAATTTGAAATTTATTATTTTAAATTAAATGCATTCGTTTTAATGATCCAATGTATCCGGTATATAAGTTATATGAACGCAACTCTATTGAAAAACGCGGATTCTTTTCAGTATTTAGGTCTCAAAGGGTAATTATACCAAATAATTAAGCGAGTCAATATTAGTTTCAAATTTTTATCCCATATAATATATTGCGTTGAACTTTTTTTTGCTCAACTTGAAAGTCTTCCTTGCTGTAAAAAATTAAATGTTTTGAAGACTTTTAAACCGTGATCCCGTAGAGGGAAGATATTATTGTTAATGAAAACACGTAAAAGCTTTTGAGCATCACCTGCAGAAATATATGTGCGCATCGTTTATTTTTCATTAAAATTGGATACTTGGCAATAAACCATAATCAGTCTCCCGTAAAAATCTGAATGAACCACAAAGCATTCTAGTGAAAAACTGGACGAAAAACTGGCAAGGCACACAACAAGTGTACTTCGGATAAAAATGTAGGCTTTAGAATAATTGGCCGAGCAGCAAAATAGAGAAGAGCCGGTGAAGCAGGAAATCAGTGATACGAGAAAGTACACTCCTTCGAAGCAGCAGGAGAAAAAGGAGCGAAATCGGTAAATTAAAAGCCAATAACGCGCGAGAGCTTTTTTGCGCCCCCGACCACCGGATCGATTAGCGGAATGAAAGCGAAAGAGCGTGAGAGAGAGAGAGAGAGAGAGAGAGAGAGGCGCCCGAATGACGGCCTCTTTTTCTATCTCGTCACTCTTTTTCCCCGGTTCTCCCTCGGCGGCGATGCGTTAGCGGATTATTTAGTGCGGCCATAATCATGAATTTGGTTCGTTTATGCGGCGAGCGCGCGAGCGGAGCCACCTAACCACAGCGTGCCAATTACGGTAATCGATATTTAATGTTTACGAGCCCGGACCAGAGAACTATAAGCTCCGATCCTCGCCGATAAAGTGTAAACTTTGATCCGCGCTTTAATATAAACGTCCCTCGCGTAATTTATCGGCAAGTTTTAACGGCGGGCCGGCCTTGACGCTTGGGGCCCTTCTTAATAAGCGCGGGAAAAAAGATGCGGCTCCGAAATTGAAGCTATTTATCAAGGGACGATCGGAGCTTTCGCTGCGCCGCGCTTTCCGCCCGACTTTCATTTTATCAGCAGGAAATCAATGGGGAGCGCGGGCGCAGCGTTGCCGCTCGTTAGAGTTCGCTGCAGAGCCTGCGGTTTCGCCGGCGCGTGCCAGCTTGGATCACTCCGAAATTGCACATTGTACGAAACTGCACGGGACGAGGGGGAGCAGCGGGACGACGCACTTTGCGGCTTGTTTCCAAATTAACTGCACCGGCCGACTTTATTCCAGTTTTCGGCTGCCGCCAGCTGCCGCGAGCTGCCGCGAGCGGACTCGTCCGAGCGCGATTGTTTTTGCCGGGGCGATCTTCGAGGGCGAGCGTGAAATTTTATCGCCGCGCCTCCCCAAAATGTTTCTGCCGACTGAACGGACGAGCAGCGACGGCTCGTCGCACTCCGTTTTTAAGGATTTTTCAACTTTGACGGTGAATAGTAGACAGTAGCCAGTCAATTTCAGTGACTTGTAACTCGTAACCCAGTTTTCGAGCTCGGAATTTGGCAAGCTATCAAATACGCTGCGAGGCATTTAATTAGTCGAGGTGTTTGTGAATCTTCCGCGTAACGTCAAATGAGCTTTCGAATAAAACTGTCTATAAAAATCCTGCCCGCCGAAGGAGGCTGCCCGAGTGAATATTTTGGAAAAAGTGAATTGAGCTATAAATTCCAGATAAGTGTAAACGATTGCCAAATGCGATAAGGCTGCAAAGCTGACATCAATTCCACTGATCTTGAGGAATCCCATTTTCGGGACTATTTTCGGGTAGTAAATAATGAAATATTTGCGCAGCTTCGGTAACTTATATTAATGGAGCCGGGCTGTAAAGATAAATATCACTTAAACGACACAGGTGAATTATAGCGCGCTGTAATCAGGATGCCTCATACTTTGCCGTCAAAAATCTTAAAAGAAGAAATAATTCCGGAAGAAGTAATGCGATAACGGAGCAGTTGAAAAATCTTCTCTTTTGACAGAGCAGAAAATGCGTGCCGAAACTAAAGAAAAAAATACAGATTAGTCCGCGTCCCGCGGAGAAATGCACCGGTGGCAGAGAGATTAGCGTGAGAACCGGGATGAAAAGGAGCGTCGCGACCGGGACCGAGCAAGAGGAAAAAAAAAAATGTCGGGAGCGCACAGAGAAAGGCAAGAAGAATCGGAGATGCGGCGCTGTGATTTTGCGCGGCCCGAAATGGCAGCTCTCCGTCTCGCGGCGCGGTGCGACGTCGCGCGCCCCGAGAACGAATGAAGGGGAGACGGGCGGCCCATCGCTCTTAGCGCGGTTTCCCGGAATCCTCGGGAGTCTATCTTGCGAGTTTATCTTGGCTGCATAGCGTATAGGAGGCAAAGCGATCCAACTTTCGGTCGCGCGCCTTATCGCTTGCTATCTCGCGGCCGCGTCAAAAGCTTCGCTCGTCTCCCTCGATTCGCGCCTGGATACGAAACTTTTCTGCCGTCGTGCTCGGGACTTTGCTGTATACAGACTCGTTTCGCAAAGGCTTCGCTTTTTCTGCCGAGCGCCGATGACTCGGGCGAAATTAACTCTCGAAGGCTGAGATTAATTTGATTTATTTCTTGTTGTACCGCAGACGGGGAACCTCGTCCCTTATTTTCGGGAATTTGTATTCTCTGCGGAATTTTCAATGAATCCACTGCTTACTATACAGATTCTAGTTTAAGGATTATGCTTGTAAAAATATTTGCACAAGAGAATATTACATAGAATTCTCTTATGCATCTTTGAATTAGATAAGATCTGCTCTGAATAGAAATGAATTTGATTATATTATCGCTGGCAGTCTATTCAATAATGAATTTCCATACTAGATTTTTTAGAAACGCGCAAGAAGCCAGCTTTTTGCTCGAATAAATTATCATGCCGAATAGGGGAAAATAAACCGACGGAAGAATCTTGACAACTGATAGCTCACGGAAAGAAGGAGCATCTCCGTTTCCGGTGCAGCGACGCGGACGCCGGCTTGGATATGATGGATGGCCGGTAATAGTATTTTTCTTGAATAATAGGCATCTCCATCTCTCGCGAGAAATCCTGATTATTGATCGGGCGCGTCGGCTTTTTAAAGGCCCCTTGGCACCGAAATCGCTGCTCTTGGAGGGAAAGGGAAAGAGAGAGGAGAGAGAGAGAGAGAGGAGAGACTTGCACGTCCAGCAGAAACTCGAGTGGTTGTATAGTTATTCCCTCGGAAGATCAGACGCGGAACTTATTGATTGGTAGCTCCTCTAGCTCGGCCCCTAAGGCTGCTGTCGCCGACGCTGACGGCGACGCCGCTGCTGCTGACTGTTGCACGTGTCTCCGAGAAACTTTGCCCGTAAACTCCTGCCACATTATGGCCCGGGCGTCGATTTCACGGCGCGGCTCCGAGCTTTTTTTTTTTCTCTCTCTGTAAACCGATCGCGCGATCCTTTTCTTTCGATCGATCCCCCCTCCCGTGCTAAGGCCTGGCCTTTCTATTTACGGCCCTTTCCTTATTGCGACAAGTTTCGCACGAAATACCCCCTGCACAAATCGTGCACGAACTTTTACGAAATTTCGGTTCGAACTCGGATATGTTTCGCACGTAGCTCAAAGTCTTTGCAATAAAATATTGTTTTCGGTTGTTTGCTTTTTTTTCAGCGAATCTCCAAGTTCTTCATTGGACAAAATTAGGTAGATTTTAATTAGATTGATAAATTAATAAAATTAAACTCGTTTTTATATTATTATATTAAAATAGACTGTGCTTTTTCGGTGAATATGTAGATGTCTTCGATACGCAAAGAATGTTTTGCCCAGAACAAAGTGAAAATTTTGCACAAATTCCACAAACTTCTCTTGCAAATTAAAGCTTTCGCGGGAATAAAGCTGTCAGTTTAAAGGGTTTTCAGATAAGTTTTTATAAAGTCCCTCTCATTTGAATAATTAGTAAACAATTAGCCTAATGACTATTCGTCGGAGTAGCGCAGCGAGGTAAAAAAAACCGCAGAGGCATTATTTCTTGCCTGGCGAAGAGTGTACGCTCCCAAGTAGAACGAACAAAAGCAAAAAAAAAAAAAAAAAAACAGAGAAAAGAAAAAAGAAAAAAAAAAGGAGAAGCGAACTCACAAGCTCTCTCGCTCTCTCATATCCGAACGTCAAAGATTTACGGCGTTTTATTGGTAGAGAACGACGCCTAATGTGAAATTCATGCACCCTATGAAAGTTTTTGCATTTTCCCGCTGTACACCTGCAGCGGCAATCTTTCGCGTATTAAGCTTGCACGCTCGCGGCAAGTCTCGGTGTGTGTGATAAGAGCACACATGGCTCACGCGACGACATTTTACTGCAAAACCCAAGTCGGGCAGCTGCGCGTATTATAATAAGGGAGCAAGTCCTCTCGCGGATGGGTTCCGCCCCCACCGTGCGAAAGAAATGCATTTGCCTTATGAAAACCTAATGGTACCGTACGAAGGAACGCTGCGAGACTTTTATCTAATCAATTTTTTTGCCACTTCTTCCAATTTCACGGCTTTACTCAAATTATGCTCGTTACGTAAATGGAAATTGTTAAAGCGGACGTGGAAAATTATTCATATTCTTTGATAACCATTTTACAAATGGTTCGATAAAGTCAAACATTTTATTATTCAGTGCTGTAATGCGAAATGCACATTGAAAATTTTCATAAAGTTGTTTATGACCTACAGTCATTACGGTGAGTAACAAGCTACTAAAAATTTCTAATTATTCTGTAAATGTGACCCCATGAAATCAATAATAATATTATACTTACAGTTGTGTACTGCTTTGTTTTCTATAAGAATAGAATTCAAAGAAAACTTCTATTAATTATCCTGTCCTCGAGGTAGAAAATATTTTAGAAATCTATATTTGTATGATTACCACACACATATTTAGATGAAATTTTTTAAATATCTCATGAATGGTCTTTTAATTTTCAGTCAAATTATTAAAAAGTTCTTTGGTGCTGAGATGAGTTATTTTGCCCGTTAATTGTGGGATACGCATTTTTTATTGGGTTTTTACATATTATTTTATGTGACAAACACGTATCACTTACTATACAGGTGCAGTTGGAATGGCGAACAAACCCCAACTATACAGCTGCTTATGTTGTTGTACCGCCTCACAATTTATTTAATAATATTTTTGAATTTCAAGTATGTTATCAATTTATTCAATCATATCGTCAATTACTAATTTCAAAAATAAAATTTCAAGATCACTAATCTTCTTTTATCCAAACGACCGTTAGCGAGTGAGGAAAAATTCGCTATTTGTTTCCAACTAAAATTTTAAATAAAACGGACATTATATAAATATACAAATATAATTATATTTAGAAGTATTTTTATGCAAAAAATAAATAAACACTATCAATAAATATAACGTATACTCACCAAAACTTTTTTTTACAACGTAAATTTTAAATTCGAGTCGCCATCTACTGGTAAGCACCCACAAATGACAAATTTCCGCAAATTAATTTAAATTTATATTTGAATTTTAAGTCACTGTCGGTAATTAATCGCCAAATATGCATAATTGTGTTGAGCGTGTGCCAAAGACTTCTACCAAAGAAAATATAACCTTTTTTTCAAAGCAAATCATTCCTAGTTGCGGCCTATGATTATTCTCAGATTATTAATTTTTCCTTAAATTTTATTGATTTTTTTTACCAGCTGTACACTTACCACCTATAGCAACAGCCAAAAGGACGCGGTAAAAAGACAAATACTACTTTGCCTGCCCGCTGCCATGATCCGCCGTGAGCCGTGATGCGCTCCCGTTCCCGCCGACAGCGTCTGCAGGCTTGGCGCGCTACTGTTTATGCTTTGTAAACATCAACACAACATACACTTCGCTGAGTTTAATCAATAAATCCAATTTTTCATCAAGCCATCAATTCATTTTAGCTAATATGTGAACTTTTCAACTATTTGTCATATTATAGGCAAAGGTGAAAATTTATTTTCATTGGTATATATTAAAGTAATGTGTATAACCTCAAATCGGAATTCGTTAAATAAGTCCAGTGCGAAATGTATTGTAAGAAATATTTTAATTAATTACTAAAAAATTTTCTTGCATTGGTAAAAGAGATGTAAGACAATATTATATAATTTTTTTCAGAACTTTAGAATGAGGATAAGGAAATAAATGGATAATGAGTGATTCGGATGATACTGATGTTTTATTACTGATACCACCAGACCTTTTTGTAATTGCTTCTGATTCCGATGACAACTCAGACAGTTTGGATCGTCAAAAAACTAAATCTGGTGTTGTCACTGAACTTATTGATCATATGCAATCTTTGGAATCAAGAATATCAGCAATTGAGGCAAATAGTCCAAATAATTCTTTAAATTTGAGTCGACGATTATCTTTAGATTCCATTATGAGTAGCAGACAAACGTTACCAAGGACTAAATTCTCTGTAAGTCAAAATCTCAGTTTACAGAAAACTCCTACTAAACATTCTCAGTGTTTATCATTACCATCAACTCCTAGCATACAACAATTACATCACACTAACGAAACTCATCATACTTTCAAATCTCATAGGAATTTACAAAATAATGTGTCAAATTCTAGTACGTGGAGTAAGCATGATAACTCAAAATTATTTTCAGAGCCTGCTTCTATGCAGAATGCTTTGCAAAATAAAAGTTTCTTGCATGTTGGTTCTGGGTCTTCTGACAAAGATTCTTGCTCATTGCTACATTCTGCATTAAATGTTTGTGAAAGTAATGTTCCTAGTAAATTATGCAATTCCTTACCTTTTTTAAATTCCTCTAGTGTATTGGCAGGTGGGTTTTCTGCAAATTCGAAGCCTGTTTTGGATATGAGTCTTTCTGAAGTTGATGAATTTATTAAAGAAATAGAAAGGACTGATAAAGATTTACCCTCAAGAAATCACTATTCAAATGATCAAATATTAGAAGGAAATTTAAAGGAATCACCTTCTAAAAGAATATATTCGCATGAAAAGGGTGATTGTAATAGAAGAAAAACAATGGATCAACAAAAACAGAAATACAATGTAAATAGTTATAATCCTTCTCATGAAACAATGTATCAATCGGATTATGAAAAAAGGAGAGATTTATCTGATTTTACATTACCCAACGATACTTCATTTTCCTCTTTTGATACGGAAAAATTTATGAGTGAATTTAAACCATGGACTCCTAGTTTACATGAATTTAGCAGTAGTAAATTTAGCTTAACAGAACCAAAAAATTTTGATGAAACTGAAAAATGTAATGACGTTACTCATAGGGATGTAAATCATACAAATGAAACCGATATGCAAAACTTTTTGCCTAATAATGCAGATAATCAATCTGCTAATTTAGATAATCAATTGAAAGATATACATCATTATCTTGATGAAGACTTACTGGCAAAATTTGCAGATGAAATTACCAAGTCACAGACTATTTCATCAGCTACACAGGGACCTGCAAAAGATAATATTTTAGAAAGTAGTAAAAGTTGCCCGAGTATTTTTAAAATGCCAAATAATGTTCCTTATTCAAAATCTGCAGATACTTTAACTAAAAACACTGAGTTTTCAAATCATGCAACCAATGGAAGTAACTCAGTTGAAACTAATCCTACTCACGTCGTAAATAGTAGTGAAGTACATAATCAAAGACCTCAACGTCTGCTTACACTTTCTGATTTCTGGAGCAATGATTCTAAAAAATCGAGAGATGAGCATTTAAGAATTAAACTTGAGGAAGAGCGTTTTCGTCGAGAGGTATTAAATTTTTCGATTATTTTTAATAATTAATAATAGATGTTAATTTTATTTTATTTTATAAAAAATATTTTTTGCACTCTTGCAGCATTGTGAAGAATTAATTCAAGAATTGCAGAAAAAGTTATTAGAGCAACAAGAAAAACTAGCTGTTGCAGTTCGAGTAGATAATGAAAAAAATTCGTTTATTACTCAGTTTCAAGGTACATGGAAAAAAATGAAACAAAAATTATCTGAACTAGAATCTGAAAGGGAAAATCTTCAAAAACTAATAAAGAACATATCAGAGAAAAATCAATTGAAAATTGCCGATTGTCAAGAACAAATTAAGAATTACAAAGAGGAATTGTCAAAAGCATTAAACTTGGCTACTGGATACAAAGAGAAGAGTGATTGTTTGGTCAGAGAAAGGGTAGACCTACTAAAGAGCCACGCCGATGAATTGCAAGGTTATAAGTCGTTGGTACAGCAAGCAGAAAACAGATATGAAGAAATGAAAGTGGAATGCCAGAAACTATTGGAAAAGAATCAACAAACGGACGAGGCTTTGAAAACAGTCCAACAAGAGCTAAATAAGGAGCTATTGAGGAGCGGTGAAGTAAGAACTGAAATGACCGCAATACATAAAGCCTTAGATACCTGCGAGACCGAATTGACCATTTTACGCCAGGAGAAAGAAAATTTGCAGCTTAAGCTAAAAGAGGAATTAAATCGAAATAGTATCCTTGAAGACACAAAAGCTTCTCTAGTTAAAGTTCTTGAAGAAGCAAAAAAAAATGAGGTAAACTTACTTAAAATTTTTTTTTTATCCAATGCAAAAATTGTCACTATTTGTAAAATATTGTATGTTAATTATTTAGAAACAATCTAAGCAGGAAGTTCAATTATTTACTGAACAGCAAGAAAAATTAAGAGCCGAACTTCGAGATGTTTATCAAAAACAAGTTGATGAAGTTGTCAAAGCCAAACTTCAAGAGTTCCAAACTCAATTGGACTCAGCAGAAATGCTTTTCCAAAATGAAATTGAAACAAAACAAAGAGCTATTGCTGAATGTGCAGCAAAAAAAATAAAAAGTGTCATAGATAAGTAAGAACTTTTTTAAAACTGTGGCACTAATCTTTGTTAGTTAATTGATTGTTTAATAATATTTTCACAAAATAACTTTCAGGCATCAATTAGAAGTTAATCTTGTTGAAGAAAAGCACAAAGAAGAAAAAAGATTGTTTGAAATTAAATTAGCTCAAGCAATGCAAAAATCTGCAATGTTAGAAGCTCAACTAAATAGTTATCGGAAAAGCAAAAATCAGTTAGTTGAACAATTACATTGTATGATGCAAAAACAATGGCAACAAGCTCTTTTAATTATTTCAGGTATGTAAAATTTTACTTATAATATCATATTATTAGATCACATAATATGTAATTTGATAACAAATACAAAATAAACATGTTTAAGGGGGTAATAATGAAAGCTTAGCATCTTTTCAAAAGCTTAGTGTTGAAAAGTTATTTGAATTTCCACATGATGCCAACCTTGAATTAGTACCTAATCATTGCAGTACACTGCAATATCCAGAAAATATGAAAGTGGAATCTCAAAAAAGTACAACAACTCTTCAAAATGCACAAATGCAAGAACGTCCAAATGATAGTTTAATCACTTTAACGTCCCACGAAGAAACTCCGCTAACTAGTCGGAAAGAATCCAAACATGATCTAAAGAAATATATTAAAATGGTAAAAAAGTTTAGCTCTACATATTATTAATGAATTTAGTGATATTCACTGCAAAATTTTTATATAACAGATACTAGAAATGCAACAGTCAAAAGAGATGTCTGGAAAACCAAAATTTTTTAATGATAGTCCTCCTTCCTCTCAAAAGGAGCAATCAAGTAAACAATCTTTGAACAAAGATATCAATACGTCCAATGAAGGCAGTTCGACGTGGCAGCCTGTGTCTGAAGTATTAATATTTCTTTCTTTATTTGTAATTAACTAATAAGTAAAAAATAGATTTTAATTTTATTTTTTTTGCTTTCAGATATCTATGCATGATACCAGTGAGTATTTAAGCGTCCCGCAAAAATTTAGTATAAAAAATGATCAATATAAGCAGAAGCCGCCATGGAAATGACGACAATTAAAATCTCGTCATAATAATACTGATGGTATCGACGAGGTTGACTGTAAATTGAACATATTTTTAAATGAAAAAAATCTATATAGAAAATAGTTTTAAGACTTTATACATTAAATATTTTATAATAAATATCAATAGTACAATTGAACTGATATATTATTATTTATATCCTTATTCATTTCATCTTCCTGTGCTTCTTGATAGAGCTTTCTGCTTTAAAAATACAATTTTTTAAATTACGTCCGTGTTTGTATAATATACCTATCACGTAATATGTGAACCTAGTTGACAACGTAGTTCATTCAGTTCTACCGACAGTAGAATAGGAGAAACAGGAAAGAAGATAATCTTATCAAATGTAAATGATACGCCTAATCATTTTCATAACTTATTTAATTTTCTAATTTCATTCTATCCTTTTATTATACTTTCTAACAAATAAAATTAAAAATCAAAATTTTCTCTTAATACTGTAAAACAGTTTTTTTGAATTTAATTCCAATACTGATATCGGTTGAATATGTTTGTCAAACATCGTTGACATATTGATCAATAAACTAGCTCATATATAATTGATTGCTTGGTAAATTAATACACGCATATTAAAATTGAGTACGTAAACTAATATTCAGAGCGAGATAAATGAATATCATAAATTTCTCTATAACAATCCATTAAAAACAGATAAAAAGAAGCAATCAATAATGTACTTAGTGTCACAATGTAAGTGTGATATTTATAATAAATATGAACGGCTTTAACAAAATTTTCATTGAATTATTGAACTTATACTTAAAATAAAAAACCATTAAATAAGGCCCAATGTCGAAAATATACTTCGTTCGGGACACCTATAAAAGCGAAGAACCTATTTTCGCTCAAAGGAAATCAACCACGACTGTAGTTTAAGAGATATTTGTTCTATATGTTGCTATAACTTGGTAATTCTAATGCATTGTGAGCTTTAACGGCAAGGCCACTAAACTTATAATTCATGCCAGATGATGGTTGATTCATACTGTTTTCACCTTTGCTTATCTTTCCTGGAAGTTACCTCGTTTTGCCCATCTTCTCCCATTTTCCTGATAAAATATAAACGAAAGTAATGATAACGTTTGCTTGAAATATTGAAGAAGTTTCGAGTTGAAAAGCTGCGCGAACTTTGTCGCAGCTGATTCATATTGTAATGAGTCATTTTTTATTATCAACGAAACTTATGGTTTTTCATGAACATAATGCAATTAATTGCCGCCTAATTTTGATTCTCAAAAGGCGTTAGAGAAAAGCTTTATTTCCCCGCTTACACCATCAATCGTAAAAGCCTAAAGCAAAGAACGCTCGAAAACTCGGCTGGTCGGCAAATTCGGCGCGTCTTCGTCGCGCGTGCACTTTCCGCCGAGAGAGAGGTAGACTCCTGGCCGATCTTCGCACTCCCAGCTATAAGCGGATCGGAAACGAGTTGCCGAATGAAAAGGAAAGTATATGAGCGCGGCCAGCGGGCTCGGCGAAGAATGCAAAGGGAGGAACGCGAAGGAGAGATAGTTCGTCCCGGCTGGAACGTGGGTGTGCGGCGTCGGTGAGCGGAGCGCAACTTTACGGTGCCGAGAGTAGTGCCCGCTCAACTTAGTCGAGGTCCGAAGCTGCCGGCGCGAGCATGTCGCCGCCCCGCCAGATCCTGCTGGTGCTGATCGGCATCGGGATCGCCCACGCGGCCGCCGCCAGTTTCTGGAAGCGCCAGGAGGACAAGACCAAGTGTCCCAAAGTCAAAGCCATTCGCGACTTTGACGTTTCCCAAGTGAGTATACGGGGCTCTTTGTTTCTTCTCTCCGCTCAGCGGTATTAATTGAGTGCTCGACAATTTCGCGCGGACTTTCTTTCGATCTTTATACCGCAGATATCGTAGAGAATTTCTAGTAAATACGGATTGTAGTATAATCCGACTCGCACATTCTGGGTCATGTAAACTCTACTTGCTGGAAGGTAAATAAAGTCAAATTAAATTGTAAATTTTCCCCTGGCAAAAGTTATACGCTTTTAGCAGTCAGAAATTGTAGCGGGGTTCAAAATGTAAATGAAAAATAAATCTTGGAACCGCGCGCTGCTATTTATAGCAGAAAACAAGTTATTCGCTGTTATAATTTAGACCGCTTAGAAAGAGATCAACTGCGGAAGTTCCATTATTTCAATTCAATGTTTAGCAATTACTTAATTGCTAGGCCCCTGTACCCCAATAAATGCAAATGCGAGCAAACTAATATGTAGCAATATGCAAACTGAATCAAGGAACGTAATTATAATGCTTTGTGATTTAATGACTTTCATTTCTCAATTCCGACAGGCCGAATTATTTTTAAATTCGTGGAAATTAATTTCAAGTCACACTCAATTAATTAATTGGATAGATATTATTTTGTTTCCGTTGAAAATAGAACGTGTTTATTTAACCAAGTTTTTTCAATCTAATTTTAATTTTTCTATGCCATCATCAGTGAAACGATTGATTTATAGTAACGTTCCCGAAAGCGCATTATTACTGAATTAGAAAATTAGATTTTAAAATAGCTGCCTAAAACTTTGAAAAGAAGACGATTAGTTATATTCGTTACTTCTGTCCAAAAAGTTATTTGCTCAAACACAATAGTAAAGGAACATTCTGCTTTTCCAAGAGTAAACGCTGCGCGAACGACCGATGCAGTAATTTTAACATGCGGCAGTTAATGAAATTAGCAGCAGTCAGTGTGAGATGCATTAATTAATTATCGCAACGTGTTCCAGTTTCTGGGGGTCTGGTACGTGGTGCAGTACTATGCGAGTTCAGAAGAGGCCATCTCCTACAGATGCATGCGCGCAGAGTTGTCGATACTGCCGGAGAACGCAGAGGTGACCATGAACTTTACCTACAGCTTCACAGACGACCCAATTAACGAGCAGCTCGTTGGTAACATCACCTGGAAAATACCCTCACAGGAGCTCCCGGCCCACTGGGTACACGCCGAATTGCCATGTGAGTCATGCTTACCTTCGCTCAAAATAACAGAACATGCAAATTACCTAATTTCCATCTTTATGAAGCCCTTTGCTCTTTCATTTTTCCAATTTTCTCTTCAAAAGTGGAATGAAAAAGGCAATTATCCAAAGGACTAAAAATCTAACAACAAATATAATATAGTTAGTTTTTGTGATAGCGAAATAAATAAAAATAATTTCATTTCATTTAAGTGACTTCCGGTGCACACTGCCACCCTTTTAAACTGTAATATTTATTTTAAATTTATATTTTAAATAAATATTAATTGTTATAAAAAATCTTTTTGATTTAGTACGTATATGTATAAAGCATAAAGTATCTTTATACATTTATCAATTTTTCAAATTGCAACTTCATATCACAGAATCACAAAATAATGTTACCTACGGTGCATTCAGCCCTCCCGTGCAGCGATCACAAGAACAAATGTTAACTATAATTTAAAATAAATATTAGTTGATTAAGAGAGATAAAAAAAATGCAAAGTCGAATATTAATACTTCACAGAGGCAAAAATGTATCTACGTTCTGAGTATTCTTTAATTTGATCTTAAAATAAGACTACTTTTTTTAAAATTAATTCTACCATTATTTTCAGAAAATAAGTTGATACAGAAAAAATAATAAAGTCTTATCACAGAAAGAGAGATATATTAACATAATTAAAAATGTCATTCTCTGGGGAAAAAGAAAGGGTCAATGGAAATTTTTCAATGTCTGATGCACAGTAGATTGTAATAGAAAATTTTCCTTTAAAATAATCGGAATGCATCAATCTTTGGCTTCTAGATGAGGGTGTATACAATACCTACGTATTGGACTCGGACTACAAATCGTGGGCGTTACTCATGCACTGCGCCGAGAAAAGCAAGAGTCCTCGCTATCTCTCCAGCTTTATTATGAGTCGACAGCCCAGCCTCGGAAACAACGTCATTTCTTATCTGCGGGAGAAACTTCCGAGGTAATCTTTCCTTATCTCTTCCCTCCTTTGCTGTGCATTATTTTTAAGCAGTTGCTCTACAACGGAAGCATTTCATTTTGAGAATACAATAATAACAACGACTTTATTCGTGCAGATACGACATCGATTTGGAGTACATGTTTCCCATGGATCAGAATAATTGTACGACGCTCGACCCGTACGCAGACGCTTTTGTTCCCCCCACGATCGTCGTTGCCAAGAGAAACTACATGCAGCGGAGACATCCCCTTAAACGAAAACATAAGCGAGGTTGAGGTAATTAGTCGGAGCCGGTGATCGGTGGGAGGAATACCTGACGGCTGTGTGAGATATATGCTCGTTAAAAATTTAATCTACACTTTGTATTTTATCAAGCTGCTTCATTCTCTTGCTCTGTTATTTGTTACAAATTTTTTTAAATAAACAAAGTTTTAATTAAATTTATATTTCATCCACGAGTTTTACCATAATATTTTAAAATCAGGTTTAAAGGTGATTAAAGTAAAAAATGAGGTTAATTTAATTTGGGCTAGTTTTATTAATTCAATTAACAACGTTTTTATAATACTCTTCGTCTGTTTCTCTCATTTATAATCACATAATCATAATGAATTGTTATTTATTTTTTAGACCCGTCGCCATTTCACCATAATTTTACCATAATCAGTTTCACAAACGCATAATAATATCCGATCATACTTTCGACAGAACGAAGGGTGTTTTGCGCACGCGATCTCAATCATTCATCTGTATTTTTGTTGCTATTCAATATCGTTATTCATAAATAGTACACTCAATCGTATCTTTACTCATTACACGCTTATAATTGATTTTCGGTGGATATGGCAGCTATAACTTATAAGAAAAATATTATAAAATCACTCAGCAGTTGATGAATTATCATTATTATGCACAAGGCGCTAGTCACACAATTCTCTCTCCCTCTCATACGATAACTGACATACCGACGGGCTTAGTATCCGTGCGCTCTTTTTTTCTTTTGTTTTTTCAGATTACTCTAATCGTTCAACGATTTGAAAAGTCCGGAGACTTGCGCGCGAATAATTTCACTAATATTTTTGGTTTCTGAATTTCATTTTGATCGCAGACGTTTTTCATCAAAATCAACGAATTGCAACATTTTTAAACACACACGCAAACAAAGTAACAGTAAACATGCGCAGAAAAAGGAAACTTTGAGCTTAAATTTAATCATTTCGTACGATGACAGAGGAAAGCAAAATTGAAGTAGTGCCGATTTCACAGTAAACAGAGAATAATGTTTTGCAGATGCTTGCCACACCCAAGCTGATTTTTTCTATACGTGTGGTCCCTACGCATCTCTCATCTATTCACTTTATATTACTGTGCCCGCACATCTAATACACACTCAGCCTGACTTGCCATAACGGGTTTGAATTCTCGATGTTTTATCTATAAGATTTTCTAGAGATTTAGTATTTTTCCAAGATATTATATCAATAAAATTAAAAATGTTTGCAATTTTTAAGTCACAGGTAAAACATCACTCTTTTGCCTTTCTGCCATGCCATTGTTATTTTTAGTATTTATTATTTATCATCAATTACTTTCTGACTCTGTTTTCCATCGTATATTTATAATTGCTCTAATAATATAACTTGTGAATTTCCTAATTATTCACATACGTTTTTAAATTAAAGATCTACTAAACAGCGTTTTCTTAACTTTTAACAAACGCTTACGTAATTCAACGATTGCTGAATTATTCTTTCAAACGTGCCTGATTCGAATTATTTTAACGTGTTTCTTTAAATCAATTAGTCACTGTGCGTTAACATCTCGCATTATATTTTGGATTGCAAGATAAATTTTTGGTTGCTATTGACTTAGTATTTTTCTTGAATCAAATAGAAAATACAAAAATTTGGCTGATGTAAAAAAAAGTCTTTAATGTAATCAGAAACGGTTTCCACTCTGTACAAAATAATGCGGAATAACCTTTACTTAAAAAAATTAATATTATGTAAAAAAAGATTTAATACTGTTAATCTATTGAAGCGAATTTAATCTTTTTTTTTGTAAATTTAATAGAAAGAATGTAGTAGAAACAAATGCTATTATAAATGTAACTAAATGCCTCAAGGTGGGTAGAAGATTTAAGTACAAATAAATTGATACTTAATGAATCGGTTCTCTGCTAGATAAAGATACTTAGACAGATTATAAAGAATAAAAAAGAAGAATCGATTAGTAGCTGAATCTTAGTATTCACTGGAATTTAAACTTCTCTTATTAATGCTTGCATATTTTGTAAATGTGTATCGAAGTGCTACGAAATTTTTATCTAAATAGATAAGATTCCTAAGATTATAGAGTATTTAACCGACTGTCGTCTTGTTTGTTCAAATTCGTACGACGACAGCAGCGGCTTTATTACAGTAAGGTCTTAACTTTTGCAGTAAAGGAGTAACTTACGCGTTACAAATATAATAGATTTTATTAAGAGACGCAACGCGAAACAGTAGTCGTATTTTAATAATTCGTTTTGATCCTTCATCTTTACTATACATACACATTTGCAAGTGTTGCTCGCTCTCTTGCGAAGCAACGAACTGAGATCGTCAATCCAACCTAATCGTGATTACAATATTTTATTCTGCTTTTACAACTAAAAGAAGTGTAGTTTTGTATTTACTTTAATATTTTCTTACGAAGCGCGAAGAAATATACAGCTTTGACTAACGATGTTCCAAAAGAGCCGATCCGGTGTTTACATTATATCTAAGGAGTTCCGACGAAAAGGCGGAGAAGATCAAAGAAGAACCGAACATCCTTCTGTTTTCTTCTTTCTTATCGAGAGCAAATTTTAATTCTTTTGGTGATTCACAACTAATGCTAAGTCGCAATTTGCAAATCACGAGGTTTTTTGGCGTTGCACAGACACACTGAATGTTCGATCGTTGATTACATATTAACTTATTATTTTGTTTATGAACACGCGGCCACAGTCACTCAAAATCGTTCATTGTCGTCTCCAGATCCCGGCGACGATACTCATATTTGATTGGTCTAGAGTAATATATAAGATCTGCATTGCATCGATTGCTCATTGTTACGTTTTTTCACGAACTCTTTCTCTTATATGTATATATATATATTTATAT
>UCOM01002654.1:0-24085 GCA_900474385.1 Ormyrus pomaceus | reverse complement strand
CTTTAAATATTCCTATAACAAAATTTATATTTAAATTTTGTTAGCTTTTCATTAAATTCTAAAATGAGCATATAAATATAAAATAATAATAAAAACAAGATAATAATAGAACAATAAATTAGTTAGGAGGAAGCTAACTGCCAATGACTTGGCAGCGGTTTTTTTTAGTACCTTTAAACAAAGCTGCACCTTTCTAAATATTTTATAAATATTGTAAAAATGTAATACGTTTTTTTATACCGTTAAGATTTTAAGTTTGTGATTTTTAATGAAAAGTATAGGTCCTGATGACAAGACTGTTACTATTTATACAGCGTCTCTGCTGATTCATAATTACATACATAGACATACAGAGAACATCAGTTATAAAATGAAATTGCAGTAACAATGAATTATTATTAATTTATTATACATACTTAAAAAGGACACTAAAATTAGCCATAATCGTCGTAATCGTGCTTCATGTATTGATGAGCATACATCTGCAAATGTAACCAAATACACGCTTATAGAAGATGCACATAAGCCGATATACTAATGCAAACATCTAAATACGTACATTTACACATATATAGCCGTGCAGGGGCTTACACATATGCATACACATAATGGCACCTATACAAACTCACACGAATAAATACAGTCTGGTAAATACACTAATACGGTTCCACTAAATTACATAAGCGTAAATTGACACATGCATGTATTCACATATAGGACGATTAAATGTATACCTGCATATGTATTTGAATGAACTTAATATATACTCGCATTGAAATTTAAATACAATCTTTATTAATACTTATGCTATTTTAGTAAAAGATAAATTTTCAATAGTACTAAAACTATTACTAACTTTACTACTAACTTTCTCTAATACTGCAGAAAATTACTGCCACAAATTTTACAATAATTAGACGCATTCTTTGAGAAACGTCAGTTTCAGTTTTAAAACAGCGTGACAACTGCATTATTAATTTTAGAATCAACAATTTCAATTTTACCTCTCACATATTACATTCAGCCAACAAATCCTCCGCCGCGCACTGCCGCATCGCGCGAAGCTTTTTTACCTCCCCGCAGAACACTTTCGAAATGTACTACAAAGCATTATCTAATTTAAACGAAGCCCGCAAAGCCAGCGGCGCACTGTATTTTCAGCATCGCTCGCAGCTCTCACCCCGCGGGTCAAAAGTGCATACACAAAAGCTCCCTCTCTGCGGCAAAAGAGGACAGAGAGGCATCGGGAAAAAAGGCGCAGCGAGAGAGAGAGAGAGAGGGAGGTACGCACTCGCTGCAAGCGCTCGTCGACGAATAATTTAAGCGAGTGATTTGCCCCGGCTGCACGGGCAAATAACGCCGGCTCGTACAATAAACAACGGCCCACGCAAGTTAATCGCTCCATTGTCCTGCCGCCGCCGCCGCCGCCGCCGCTGCTGCTTCGTCGACGTGCGTGAGCGAATTCCGTCGAGAGGCGGGAGGGAGGCCCCATTATAGCCCCCTGGATTTCTCGCGCTTGTTGAATTTAAGCGAATTTATGGGGCGACGCGCAGACGCTTTTTTGACTTATGCGCGAGCCCCGGGTGATTAAACGCGATCTGCACCGGGTGCCACGGGGATGGCCTTCCTTCCGGAGAGGTAAGAATTTTCGAGAGGGAATTTCGAGGAAGGAGGTTATGGTGTTTTAGATTGTTTTTAAAAAAAAGTTGACAAACTTTTTTCGAGAAGTGCGTGTTTTGTAAATGGGAAAGTTATGGCTAGCCGTTGAAAATTTTTAACAAAGCATGGTAAATTTCTGATGAATTAAAACTTCAAATGGAATTTTCGGAAATTTGAATTTTAAAATTGAAAAAATGATGATAATTATTATTACTATTTAAATATAATTATTATTACTTTTTTAATATATAATAAGAAATACAATTAGACAACCTCAAACAAAAAAGTTTTTTGAGTTAAATACTAAAACAACCACACATTAATTCGCAAGCGTAAATTTAAAGACAGCGAACAAAGCAGGAAGAATAATCATCGCGTGAATCAGTGCAATATTCCTGCAATAACGCAGAAAACGCCTTTGTGCTTTGAAAACGTTGAAAACGCGCCTGTTAAATAACGGGCGGGCAGCGGCGTCCGCGGGAAATCTATCCCGGAAGCAGCTATTTACCTCCCTCGCTCCATCTCCCGAATACCGTTAATGCACTGAGTTGCGTGAGCATTTACAAATAGCGACCGATTTTGGTCTATGCGCGCCGCGGCGTGCAGCGGGCGGCTGCAGCATTACCATTAGGCGTTGATTCAGAGAATGCGCAATTATGTTGCCGCGCTGACACAGCGCCCGCGAGAAAAACGTCAATTACGCCCCGCGGGGGCAATATCGCGGCGCGCATTCTTCGGATTTTTCGCGGGCCCCCCCAAAAGATAGCTGTATGCGTTTGTCGTATGGAATAAACGCGCGACGGCGGAGGAGAGGAGAAACGAGAGCGATGCACATAACTCGACTGGGCGAATTGCTCGGATTCCGCGTCAATGTGCGCGTCGAACTATGATAGACGAAAGTGGATATTAATGTAGAAATATTAGTCAGGGGGAGGAGCGAAGGGAAAGAAATAGCTCGTCAGTGTCCGAGATAATAAATTTATTGTTTTCCCGTGAACCGGATATTATTCGGCAGGTTGCTGAAAAACAGTTTTAATAAAAATTGTAACTGCTTAAGTTATAAAAGAGGCCAAGAGATTCCGAAAGAAGTGTAATAAATAAACTAAGAATTAACGGTATAAAATGTTCTAGTATAGAAAGTTCTAACAACTGCTCGTACTACTCGTCCTAACGACTCCTAATTAGATCTATTCATTCTTTCAATTTAAAGAACCAAGATAATCCCATTGGCAGTAGTCCTCCCCCAAAATACAATTACCATCAAGCGGGGCCAAACTCCCCACCCTATCCCGGGCTCGAAAACTTTGCAGAAATCCGGAAAACCAAGGAGAGAGTCGCCGCGTCCGGCCATCTGTGCGAAATCAGCGGCACGAATTCGGATCCCCGGGCCGGCAAATCACGTGAGCCCCGCGCACAGTCGAGCGAGCCGCTCATTACGATAATCTACGTATGTCGCTGCCGATTGCGCCGCGCTGCCTCGATCGCCGCGCGCGCGCGCAAACCCTCCGCCGAAACTCGCACGGAATAATTAACGGGATTGCGGCTGCTGGCGATGTATGGCTTGGAGGAGGTGGTCGGGGAAGGGGGGCAATCGAAGGAATCAATTGGAACGGATCAAAGGACTTGCGTGTGCGGTCAGATTCCGTGGAGTCGCCGTCCTGCGAACGAATCCGGCCGCAATCAGAACGAAGCCCTCTCCCTCGCTCTCGGGGGTGACTCTCGAGTGCGACACCGCGGGAATTACGGATTATGAAAAGGAAAATCCGGCCGACAATCGAGCGCTGCAAATAGGAATTAGCGCTGAGCCACGGGCAAACAATGCTCTCCCTTCCCAGGACGATTGATTGACTTTTTGCGGAGTGCGGAGGAGAGTGCGTGGGTGTCGATCTCTGTGTATACACGCATCGTCCCTTTTTATACCCCCGGCTCTTTTCTTCCTCGTCGCGTTCGCAGACATCTTTGTTCCTTTGTTGACTCGGGGGCTCGGTGCGCGATGCCGCTGCTGCAGCGCGCTGTTTTCTCTTGGCGAGGGAGGTGAGAGGACGCGCACTCATCTGGATGATGACATTTTCGTTGTTTTTCCCGTTCTCGTTGGACTCCTCCTTGCTCTCTCGCTTATCTGATGGAGTGTTCATTGACTTGCGAGATAATGGGATTAGCATATTGATAATGTAACCCGGGCTTTGTTCTTTCAATTATGAATTAAGCGCTTTATTTTTCAAATGCTTTATTATGTAGAATCATTATTTATTGCCAGGTGAATATCAGATCACTAAATTAAATCATCGAAGTGGCACGTTTTTCTTTATCAAATTACCTTTCGATTGAAAAATGTCTCTTACGATTGATCGAATCCATTTCTTGGATGAAGAAAATGTAGAAGAGTAAAAAGGATTAAACTGCATTTTATATATTTTTTCCACGTAAAATAAATAAAGTAACTAGAGCCTTTAAAATATTAACGAGATTATTCTTCGGTTCGCAGAATTATTTTTACGACGAACA
Organism: Ormyrus pomaceus; assembly: GCA_900474385.1. Classification (NCBI taxonomy): domain Eukaryota; kingdom Metazoa; phylum Arthropoda; class Insecta; order Hymenoptera; family Ormyridae; genus Ormyrus; species Ormyrus pomaceus. Next base: position 19,921 of record UCOM01002654.1, on the reverse strand, counting down.
GTGTTGCACGAAACATACAAAGCAACCTATATTTATCAGATGAAATTAATTTTCATTGTTTAGCTGCTTGTTAAATTTTGTGCGCATAATTTTCTTGGTTTAAAGAAGCATACGTCGATAAATAAAGAAAAAAAAAATTCCTCCAAAATTGCAAAAGAGAGAGCACACGACCTCCAAAACCGCGATAACTTCCATCGGAGCATATTTTCCTCACACGAAGAGTATATATCTCCCACACCTATTCCGTCAAATTGCCCGCAGTCCTTCATCAAAACGAAAATCCACTCCCCCACTCGGGCTCGCAAGCAAATTGGCAGTCAGCCTTTTTTTACGAGCTCTCGAGCACTCGACCGCCTCAAAAATTTCGAGAGCCACAGACAGATACAGAGAACCTCCCCCCCGTCAGTTTCAACCCTCGCACATCCAGTCTTCGGGGCTCGATTTTTCTCGCCACCCCCAGAAATCCGGAGCCGAGGAATACACTCGCAGACTGGAGATGAGATTCGCCGAGGGGCTCCTTCCTCCCCTCCCCCGAAAAGCGTCGGTCCTTTTCCTTATCGGATTATCCGAGGGCCGATTGAAAACCGCGCTGATTTCATCGGCGCTCCTCTCGTTCCGCGCAGCGCAGCGGCTCTGATCTCTTCGCATGCATGCGTAATCGATCCTGCAGGAGCGAAAGGCTGGAGCGCGAGAAGCGCCGAAAAAGAAGAGTCGCTACTTGCTTTTCCACTCGGGATGACGACCGGGAAGGGGGGGGAGGAAGGGAAAGAGACGGAGGATGGCTTCGATTGACGGGAGAAACGGCTTTTCTTATCGGGGATAGTTATCTGCATTTTTGCGCGGGAGCTGCTCCTGCGCACTTTCTTCTGGCCATTAAATCTGCAATTCAATGCCGCCTTTAATAGATTTCAATTTTTTTTTAAAGCGGCCTTTTTTGAACGGGACGCGCCAACGGCTATGCATTTGTAACCGCCGTGAAAAATAACCTCAGTTTAGACGGAATTGTAAATACGAGAATCGAGGAGAGAAGAGGAACGAAGGGAACGATAGCCGGTAGAAGTGAAATAGGTGAAGTTGTTCCAGTTATATGGCATTCAATATTAACGACGGATTCAATTTTGTCAGAATATCGATGTCGAGGATATTTTTACAAATTTTTTGATTTAATTTTGTCAAAGAATACAATTATAAAGTAAAACATTAAAACCATCTATTTTATCACTGCTTTCTATTTTTATGAAACTCGAACGAATTAATGGGAGATTGATACGGTTTAGTTTATTAATAAAATTGATATGCAAAAAAAAGTATCTGAATAAATCACATAGTCAAATGTTGATTCTTCGGAATAGTGTAAAATTCTGCACGTAGATTATTAAAAACTTAACCGAAATAAAAAAAAAACTAGACCCATTCCATCGCGAGCCGAAATCGCCCTGGAGCTTTTGAGCCTCCATAAAGCGCGGGAGAAAATCGTCGGGAATAAAACTACTTAGCGCCGATCCCGGGCCTCGGCGAAAAAAAGTCAATAAAATTCAGGGTCGAGGCCTAGGGAAAGTGCCCCGGCCAGTCGGGCCACTGCGGAATAGCGAATCCGCACACCGCTCCGGATAGGTATGGAGGGCCGTTAGCCTCGCGCCGGTACGACTCCCGCGGGAGTCTAACTCTCAGACTCATCGTGCCGCGTAACGACCGCGCGAGCGCGTCTTCCCTCCTCCTCCTCCCACCTTCTCGTCGGCTGAGGTGCTCCATTCCGGCACGGTTTCTCGGCCTTTAACGGCTCTCTCCCTCTCCTCTCGCCGTAGTTTAACGCCCGAGCTCACGAAAATGCTCTCTCTCTCTCTCTCTCCTCGCGCGACTTCGACATTCTTACCGTCTAATTTACACGCGTCGACGTAACTATTCGGCCGGGCGAATGGCTGCCCCCTTGCTAATGAAGCCCCGGGCAGCGAGCCTCGCTCGGATAAACGATTTTTTTATGGGACGAGTAGTTTGGGGGGAGTAGCTTTCTGATAAGGTGGGTCCTAAAACTAGTCGTGGAAAGGAGATGATATTCTGCGACGTTAAATTGTGAGAGGTGAGAATGAAAGGACTTAATAAACGTGTAAGAACTGTGTGCTTTTAAAAGTTTTTTTTATTTCGAATCAATTCAAGTAGCCAAGAATTAGAATCTGAATTTACAGACTCTGCTTATTGGACCCGGATTTGTATTATCACAACAACTTTAGACTGAAGTTGGCTAACGCATTTTCTAACTGAAAATAGGGAAAAAAACGTTCCGCTGATACTGAAGTTTCCCTTCGGGCGCAGCAATTGCGGCGTAAGAGGAAAACCGCGCTGCAGCATTTACGTATACTATAAAATTTTCAAACGCGTAGCCCAGTTTGGCAATAGTTAGCGAAACTTTTTTTCCTCCTGATCTAATAATAACTCATCACTACGCCCGGCTTAAAGCTCAGTTCCGGGGGATGGATGAAACTTTTTTGAGTTTGCAATTCACAAGAGAACTTTTAAGCAATCAGCGCTTTCATATAACCGACCTAACGCCAGGCTTTCCCCCGAAATATTTTATAAAAGTTATTAATTGCTGATGGTAGCAAGCAAATTTTAATGAAACGTGCTCTGATTTTGAAAAATACTAAATTCGTTATTCTTGCAACAATATTGGAAGACATTAAAATTGCATTCGGAAGCAAAAATAACTGTTAATAAATTCAATTAAGGTTACAATGAGAATTGACATTTTCAACCAGAAAATGAAAATCGATTTTAATTAAGTTCGACTTGCGCTTTTGAATTTTGCATTTAAAATAAAGTGTTCGAATTTTGCACCAACTTCAGTCCAAATCGAGAACCCGAATTACACTTCCAAATCAATTCGACACTCCGTTTCTAATCTCGGCGAATCGCCGTCTGCCTTACTTTCAAAGGCTCGATTTTTAAGCAATCTTTTTCCAGCCATCCACAACTACTCACCTAAAGCAAGAGCTAATCTCGTCAGGGAAATCCTTTGATGAGCAGAAGCAGCAGCTCGGGAAAGAACTACAGCACCGCAGGACATTAATCGAATCAGCCTCGGCACGCGGTGGATTTCGCAGCGTCGCGAAAAAAAGGGCTCGGGGAAAAAAAGAGAGCGAGAGGGAGAGAGAGAGAGAGAGAGAGAGAAAGGAGCTGCCGCTTGGATGTGGAAGGGAAACAGTTCAGACTTATCGATTCAAGCGACTGTAGTATATACGCTCCGCGGCGAAGCCGAGAAAAACTGGAAGTCAAGTTGGGAAACTCGGCGGGATTCAAAGCGAGATAAAGAGAGAAAGGGATCCCGCGAAACAGGAGGAAAATTCTGTGCCCAAAGCGCGCGATAGAATCGAACCGTCGAGTCTGCTATGAAGGCCGGCTCTCGGGCTCCCAGCCTCGTTCTGCTTCTTTTTCGAGTCGTAACAAGGGCCGAACTTTTTCGAGTAAGCGGGCAAATTTTCGTATTTCGAGAAAAACTTTCTCTCTCTCCCTCCCTTTCTTTCGAGCCCCGAGCAACTAAAAGGCTCTTTTAAAAATATACGACCGCGAGCTATTTTTCGCCGACTTCGGGGGGAGGAGGGCTTGCGAATAGAAAGTATAATGGCACATTGTGCCGCGATAATTTCGCTTTTCTTGCGCAACTTTATAGTAATTACGCTTCGCCCGCGCGAATGCATTACTATTTCGAACTGCTGACTTTAATTTTTACTTCTGTTCGCAGGTTAACTTTTAACTTTTAATAAATTTTTATTTGCAAGCGAAATATTTTTACTTTTTGCAAAATATTTTACTTAGCAAACTTTTACTTTTTGAAAATATTTCTATTAGTATTAATTTATACTCTGAAAACTTTGTTCTTAGTTCTTGTTGCAAAAAATCTCTACTGCAAACATTTTCACTGCAATGCAAAAAAGAATATATAAAACTTTGATAAAAACTTCATTTTAATGAACAAAAAAAAAAAAAAAAAATAAACTAATTGAACGTTTAATTTCTGCTGTCATACACTGATTCAAGTACAAATTGACTCTCGAATAATTTCTGCTTAAATACCTCGCCAAGCGGACGCGGCCCGAATCTCAAAATACCAAACATTTAATCTCGACGTAAAAAGTTACAAGCTACCTAATTACGCCGAGGGACGCCATCGAAACTAATTATCGCGGCGCGGGACTTGGCTCGACAACAAGTGTCGGAAATCGAGCCCCATAAAAGCCGAAAAGCGGGCCGAAATTAATAAAAAATGTCAATTGCTTCGGCCCCTCTCGAAAATGTCTCCGCGACTAGAGAGAGAGAGAGAGAGAGAGAGAGAGAGAGAGCGTTGTAAAACAAGAGCAGCAGGCAAAGTGCCTAAGCCCCGGCGCCTCGTTGCGTAGCAGCGCGCGGCAGAAGAGGGTGGACAGCGGATTACCCCTTTCTGCAATACGAAGTAATTCTACGTAGTCGAGTCTCTCCCGTTCGTAGGTAAGCGCTGTACGGAGGGGAATTAAAGCGGGAGCCGTTGGCCCTAGCCCGGAATATGGTAATGCCCCGGTGCCTCCCTGCCTGCCTGCCTGCCGCCTGGCCGTACGTGTATATTACGCGGAGGGCTGCGTCGCCGCGGACCGCCGCGCCGCTCGAAAAAAGGAGCTGCAGCCGGGGAAAAGTTTCGTTTCGAGGGCTGGTTGGATTCGCACTTGGCTGCTGGGGGTGAACAAGATTTTCATTCGGCTCTTTGTTATTTAATTGTTACGGATTTTTTTTTTTTTTTTTAATTTTCAAAATATTGAATTTCATTAATAATGTGACTGCTTATTTGCTAATGAATGAAATTATGGATTAATTATAATACGTACCTCTGCCTGTAGCATATTTTAAAATAGAAACGATCGAATTCGAGTTTGCAATATTCTTGGCTATATTAAGCTTACCTGTAAAATATAATAATTTAGTTTTAATTTTTATTCAAGAAACGCACGACAATTAAAGTTCCTTCGTCGTTCGCAATTCCCCGTTTAAGATGAAATAATGAAGCGGATTATTCAGGAGGCGAGAGGCGCTTTTTTGTAGGCTCACCTTCCCGTTTCACGACTTTCTAAGCAGGCTTGCCAGGAGCAGTCGAAATAGCCAGGCGTACCTATACCTGGAGAGAAAGAGGGAGAGAGAGAGAGAGAGAGAGACTACTTGTGCAGCTACTCGCGAAAGCCGTTTCCAACAAAGGATTCCCGGGCTCTCGGCGTATTACGAAGGGGGATAATATATCGTTACGACGGACGACGCCGCTAATGTTTCATTAACCGTTTTTGGACTTTGCCTAACTTTCATTTATGCTCCCGCGAACGCCGTAACTCAGCGTTCTCCAAGATAATGGGGGCTTCGAACTTGCCCGAGGAAGTTCCATTCGGGCCGAGCCGAGTTCGAAGAATTCTTATTATTTTATCCTTTTTCGAGTCGGGCTCCAGCCGGGGTTAATTGTTTTATTGGCTCTTTAAGGATTAGGTGCCTGTAAAGTATGAAGATCAAAGCGAACATCTGATTTCATGCCTCGGCTCGAGCTCCTCTTTCTTAATTATTATAAGAAATGGTTTCATTTTCCGCCGAAGATAAAGGCTAGTAGTGGAAATAATTTTCCGCTTTGAATTTAAAGCTTAACGTGCTTTAATAAGTTCATTAAACTTCCAAAGATTTTAAAGAAATTTTAATTAACATTTGAAATTAATTAAATTATTTCTAAAGACCAAACCGATTTTTTAAAAAACAAATTATTCCTTCACTTTTTGTCAAATTTCAGAATCTAACTGTAAGTAAAATATTTATCAAATCCAGCTGTTATGTTTACCTTGATCACTTACAAATACACATGTAATCGCCAATTATAGCATTATCAACATTAATTAGCATTACCCGCGTCAAAAACAAACGTGCAGCTCATTTCAGCGATAGGAAAACCTAATAAGAAACTCGTGCGCTATCATATTAAGGGAAGATATTAGGAAGAAAAGCATGACTTTAACCCAAAAGAAGGCGAATAAAAGAATAAAAGGGGTAAAGGAGATGGAGAGAGGACGTAACTCAACGTGGCCGGAATATCAGCCGAGTAGATCCGACAGCGACGAGCGCCGCCCACTAACACATTGCCCTCCGGCTACTTTCCTACTCTTTCGTACGATACGTGCATGTGTATATATATATGTATGCTCGAAAGGCTCCCTTTGTGTATCTCCTTTGCTTCTTTTCTCCTCCTTCGTTGTTTCGCATTCCCGGGCATGTTATTCCGTTTTTCATTGATTATTTTTCCGTCTTCGACGCGCGCGCCCTATCTTTGATCAATAATTTTCATTCTCCTTTTATTACGTACACCCCGACGAGTGATGCCCTCTCTCTCCTCTCCACCTCATTTTCGCTACTCCTTCGTCTATTGACTCGACCTCTTACGGACTCTTTTTTTTCATCTCTCGACCGGATTCTCATCCTTTTCTTTCGGGGTCACGAGTTATGATGGACTTGGATAAATGTTATGTATAAATTAAGTCATCAGACTTTTATTGAGTTGACGTGGGGTTTAAAAAAAACGAGTCGATCGAAATTGTTTAGCATCGTGCGGTTTGTAATTTACGGACGACACGCAATCTCAAGACACATTAGTATCAACGTGCATCTATCTCAAAAACTCTCATATTACATACAGCTACGTTGCATATCGTGCTAATGTCCTACGTGCCTTTACAGATATTCTAGATAGATCATGTACTCTAAGGAAATGGGAAAGAAAAATTTCAAACAGATAATTGCAGGGACATTATTCATTGTCTTGCCATAACGTCTTTGAATCAAACTTATTACTAAGAAACTTTTTCCCTGCAATATTTTCACAAAATTTATTTTTCAAATTGACCTTTCGAAGGCCATTTGTAACTGCCGATAGAACAACGCAATGATAAATTCCTAGTTTAATATACCAATGATCGATCCACTATTAATACCCCAAGCAACGATTTCCCATCATCTAGCGAGAACGGCATTCGTACATCTTGCCAATGCTATATAATACCCTCCTCATTTACCGGGGCAGCTCGGCAATAATTATTGGAGCGGATTTTCAAGCGTCGCGGTCTCTAAAAAAAGCGTCGAGATGCTAAAGACCTTCGGAAGAGTGACTCGCCTTGTCTCGGCATCTCCTCCCATGCACTCTCTCTCTCTCTCTCCGGGCCGGCCGGTGGATCGCACAATTACCCATTGTCCGATACAGAAATTTATGTGTGGATATCCTCGGCCTCGACGCCGCCGGGCCACAGGTAACCGCGCGCAGGTAGGACGAGGAGGCGGAGGCTTGACCAGCTCTCGAGATAAGCGCCCGGACCAAGGTGAGGGTGTGCGTCTGTGTGTGTGTGTGTGTGTGTACGTGCATGTGTGCGCCGGCGCGGGGGTGGGGAAGAGAGGGCGACGTGCTTTGTGATCCGGAACCCCGAGCGAGTACATGTTCACGAGTACAGCCCTCCCCCGCTCGTAAATACAGAGGGCGCAGCTTAGGCGCGTGTGTGTACTTTGGCCCTCTCTCGGATGTATCTGCCCGCTACAACTCTTTTCCCCCCCTCCCTTTGTCTCTGGCTGTCCTCCCGGCTCCCTAAATATCTCTTATTCTCCCGGGCTTCCCTGGCGAAGGTCTCCGCGAAGAGGAGCCGGTCCATAGCCTACTTAGATTTCTCCGGCTCTCCGCGTGCCGGGGGGATAACTGTTCCCCGCTGGCTTCCTCTTTCTCTCTCTCTCTGGCGTCTTTTCTCCCGTGTCACCCCGGCACGTGAAATTCGCGCGATACCGGGGAGAGTAAGTTTTGCGCCGGGAAATGATTATGTTCCGTTCGCTACTTACGAGATATAGTTGAGGCGGCGAGCGGTATTTCTTGCCGCGGTAATGATCGTATCGTCAGAAATGTCTTATCTGCAGATTTTAACGTTTTAGTCTCGGCGTAACCGAAGACGCTTGGTATTTCACAACGGTTAGAAGTAAAAACTGACCTTTTTCGATTCTAACAAAAGAGTACGAGTAATGTCAAGTTCATTAATCCGTAAATAAAAAGGAGTTTTCCAAGCGGCAAAGCCGGAGCTCCTGGCGCGTGCGATAATTTAAAGAGTAAAATTTCCTTACAAGTACATTGCATTCTTTCCAGACTTATTTGTCTCGGCAAGCCACCCCAAAAGCCCTCTAATTCCCTCCCTTCACATCTCCGCCCGTATGTTAAATACTCTTGACTTTATCTCGCGTCCTCTCCTTTCCCTCTGTCCCGTCCTCCTCGCGGAGAAACGATCTTCGTCCCTCTTTCTTTATTCTCTCCGCTCGTTTTTTCTCTCCTCCGCGCGCACACACACAGACACACATTCGCGCGCGTTCGTGTGTATAGTAGCCCGGCGTATTCCCTGCGACGTCACGATGCGATTTCGCCGGGGAGATAAAGGGAAGATAGAGAGGTTATCTCGCATCGGCCGAGCGAATATTCGCCGTGGCCTTTATTCCGCGGAGTTACAGTCATCCACGATCGGTATTTGATGAGAGAATGGATAAGGGAATCATGCGACTCTCCGGGACTTTGCTATTCCTCCGGCTCCCTCTACGTAGGATAGAGAGTGCCGCTTGCGCCCGTATATGTATATATATATATATATATATACATATACGGGCTACCTTTTTGTTTCGCTTTATTTGATTTTATTTGGCGTATATCTGAAAATACGACAGCTCAAGCACGATCGATCGACAAAGCCCTGGCCTGCCGAGGAGCCATTCCGCGGCTCCGCTATTTTTGCCGGGGCTTATCGTCAGCCGCGATTTGAGCACACAATTATCGGGTGCCTGGAATCTTTTCCGCACAGTTGTCTTTAGATCGGGGCTGCGGTTATTGTTTAAATATCGATCTTCCTAAGATTGCCCTGGCAAGAATTTTCAGCTTCAGAAAAATACAGTTTTAGTATGTTATCGACGGGTGCCTCAATACTTTCCGAGACGTTCTCTCGGTGCTGACGGGGTCTTAATTCGCTTTGAACTAAAAATTCTTTAATTTTTTATGAGATACATTCTATCAAATACCTTTAAAATGGCATAGTTGTGTTTCTGCAAAATTTTTATCGCGATTTAAAACCGGAAAGTGTAAGCATACAAAGCATCTAATTTAACAGATTATTTCTGAATTTAATATTATCAAAATAACCGAAGTCAATCACAGTTGATCTGTGACCACAACAGATTCGGCTTTTTAGCGGTGAATATCTCAAACTAAGTTAGCCGCACACAAAGCTTGTCGCGTAACCTTCCGTGAACTCTTCGGGAAATAAATTCTAGCTCCATTGTCCAACTTGCCTTCTTCCGAACGATATTCACTAAGATTTTTCGACTCCGAACGAGCAAGAGACAAAGAGCAGCGGGAGAAAGACGCCGGGATCGAAGGGCGGTTCGGCTAAATGCCCTTTCGCCGCGAAAGCTGTCACGTTCACGGTGGCAACATACATAACGAGCAGTTAGTCCGATAATCGCTCCGGCTGCTGCTGTTCTCGTGCTCGAAATAACGACGGACAGTCTCGGCGTCGTCGTTGTCGCTCGAAGATTGGCGATTTATCGGTTGCGAACTGCTTAGGCCACTCTTGTGTTTCCCTCTTCTCCGGTCGTTCGCCGTGCTTATAATAAGCTTGATTATATCGTTAGTTGGGCGAAATTTGCACGGAGACGTGGGAATAGGTCGGATGTTGAATTATTAGCAAACGTATATTATACAAATAAACTGGAAAACTTATTTCGTAAAATTAAATATCGAATCGGGAGATCTATAATTTGTATCACTTTATTAAATTACACCATTTTTATAAACCTAAAAGGTATCTTATTTATTTTCATGCGACAATTTTTAAGCTTCAATAGCCATTTCAATTATTTCAAGCAACTTGTTTAAACACTTCATGTAACTCGAGTGAGGTATTTATCGAAAGTTTAAATATTAAATGCCTGATAATCTGATCGGTAACGCGAAATAAATTAAACTGCGTGACGTGGAACGTGTAGCCTTATACAACTTAAACAAAAATTAATAAGAATTTATCGTTTAAAAATAATTAAACATAATTATTATAATTAAAAGCTAAAACTTTTAGGAGTTATCTACTAAATTATTTAAACTATTTTTTACTTGTATATGTCATGTATTCAACTCCGTATATACAACTCATAACTTAAATGTAACTTTGAACAAAAGTCAATTCTGGAAGAATTGATATATTTACTTTGAAAAAGATAAATAAAAGTTCAATTTCTCCAATTTTTTTTTCATTGTTGAAACTTTATCTAAAACAATTTAAAGCAGAATTGTTATTCGCATTTCAAGTAGAGGCTATTTTTTAATAATTTTCTTTAAAAAACGTCAAAGTGTCTATATCAACTTGTTTGAGGAGTTAGCTTTTATAATTTTGACTTCATTTATTCATATCTTGGTGTCTACAAATATATTCCGAAATTTGGACCAAATACAAGATCTGGAGGCGTCGGCCTCTCTAGTGAGCAATATTTTCGTTAAGCGTATAAACTAAAAATTCATGTTTCCTACATTAAAGTATAAATCTGTCTAGTATCAAATAATCTATTTTTTGAGGTGTGTCCAAAATTTGTTCCGCTGTGCATTTGTCTTTTATTATTTTTAAAATAAGAAGCATTACAACCGATCAGCTTCTGGAAACAACTTAAAATAGCCTTAATATCCGTTTGGGGCAAGCAGGGTTCCCAAAACGAAGAAGTGTAGTAAATCACTTTCTATGGAATTCTGATACACCGCGGCATTTCGCTATCAGCAAATACTTCGACAAATTCCGGCGTACTCTTAAAGAAATTCCAGCTTCGCTCCCCAGTTCTCTTCACTTGGAGAACGTACATTTTTCGACTTCTGTAATATAAACAAAAAAACAGAGAGTACAAACGGAAGGAGACGGAATAAATACAAGTAAATCGAAGGGCGATCTGGCTAAATTCCGTTCCATCACGAAAGGTATCTCGCATTTTTTTACGGTGGCAATGAAATACATATAATGGGTGCAATTAGTCTGATAATCGTTTTAGTACATGATTGTGGGTGTTACTAAGATACTTTCCTGTTTAAAATAAGGATGGCCAATCGCTTGACAAAATTGACAACTTATCGTTGTGAACTACGTTTTGTCTGCCGTTCGGTATCTACTTTGGAAAAAGTTTTTCGATACCGAAATATGAAAATAACCAAAATTGTAGGGTCTACCGCCTCGAAATAGTCGAGTTATAAAGGTTATTAATTAGCGACATTTTATAAAACAAATTAATAAAATACAACCTCGCAATTAAATTAGAAGTATTCAACTTTAATTTGCTTTTTTCAGAAAAAAAAATATTGATTTTTTCAAAGGTTATTTTATTTTAAAGTTACATAGTGAAAATTTGTATGTAAATAGAAAAATTCTGCCGATGCGAATTTTTGTGATATTTTCACGCATTTTTAAAATTTAACTTTGTACACTGAGAGAAAAGTATAGTAAAAATTACTATACTGTCTAGTAAAGCCGCCACAGACTGTCAAAACCCAAAAAATTACCATACTTTATAGGAAAATTTACCAAACAGTATAGTAAAATTTCTTACAAAATATAGTAATTTTTTGGGTTTTGACAGTCTGTGGTGGCTTTACTAGACAGTATGGTAATTTTTACAAGATTATTTGTAATTTTTACTATATTTCTTCTTTCAGTGTCCCTTCTATCCGAATGATCTTAAAACAAAAATGATTTTCAAAATTTGCTTAAAAAAACTTATCAAGCCTTTAGTACTTTCTCCCTCAGTTTCAGTCAATTTTATTCGCTCTCCCTTCAATTTCAAACTATGAAAGATTCGATTCGACGCGGAAAGTTTACCATATTATTCAAAAGCACGCGCGAAAGCCAAACATACGAGTTAGCCCGGTTTCTATAGGCCCCCGGAGAAGAAGCCCAGAAAGCGCGTCTTGTGTTTCGCTCTGCTCCTTAATACATTTGAACTTGCCACTGCCGCCGCCGCTACAGCGGCAACGGCAGTAACAGTTAGAAAAATCTTTAGAGAACTTTTCACTAGGCTTTTCACTTTGAGGTGCGCGCGGGAGTCTAAAAGCTACGTATGCGCGCGCTAGGCGGCTATTCAATGCCACCGCCGCCGACGGCTTCGGGCGAGCTTTTGCGAAAAATCCAGTCAATCGCAAAAGTTTTTTAAATCTTTAAAAAGTTCGGAAAATTCACGGTCTTGACGCGATGTACAGATAGACGCGTAAGAAGAAAGCTAAGTTTCGGGCTTTTTTGCGAGGCGGCTTAGTTGTTCTAAAAGGGTCTTTAAAATGCTTGATTTTCTTCATTTTTCCGAGAATAACGGAGAATGAGAGACTTAATATTTAAATTTAGAATGTCATTTATGTATGTATAAGATACAAGTTATAATGTCCCAAAGTTTAATTAAAAGCTAAGCAGAATTTTCTTACGTAAATATAACTTAATGTAAGTATTAAAACAATACTGACAAGTATATAGATGAATGACTAATTTAACTCCTTACAAAAAAGAGTGTCAACGTATATTTTTCCTGAGAAAATTCTATAAAGATATATTCCGCGAAACCGGAGAAAAATGCACTGCGCGTTTGATTTCACAATAAAGTCACACCTCCCCAGCCGTCAGATCGCGCTTCTACCTCCTTAGCCTCCCCGTCGCAAAAATGTCAGCCAACTCCACTTATGCAAGCCGAAGATAACAAAACAGCTCGCGCATTATAAAATCACGAGAAATGATCCGCAATAAATCTCTCTCTCTCTCTCTCTCTCTCTTTCCAGCATTTCTTCTCCCGCGCGATTCCCCCATAAGCGCATTACCGCCAGACTCCGCAGATAGGCCCGCTGCCGTGCCGCGGCGCTTTCTTAGGCGCGCGCGCTGCTTTTTGTTATTAAACCACTCCCCAGGAAATACGCTCTCTCGCGTGGTATCTGCAGCGGACAGTGGGCGATTTATCACGTGTGCGCGGATGAACGCGCGGAATACGCACTGCGTCGGTCGGCTTACGTAAACGATTCCTTAAACGGCCGCGGGAGGGGGGAGAGAGAGAGAGTAATCCCCGCGAAAAGTTCGCACACTTAGCGTCAGCGGAGGTGACGCGAGCTGCTGCTGCTTTTTAAATTTTAAGTCGGAGCTGAGCTGATGGTTTCGCGCCTTTTGAGAAATGCGAGCCGCGAGCTGCGGGGAGCTGATATAATAAGTGTCAGTGGGGGAAAACGGCTGCAGCTGATAAGGTGGAAAGAAAATCGAATGAACGAGGAAATGGGGTTTCGTGAAAAGTTTCCGTAAATTTATTGTTGGATGTACATGTTTAATGTTACCAGCAATTTGGTGGATTTTAAAATATTTTAGTCCGTATTTTTAAATTAAATCAGAAACGATTTAAATAGGTAATTTAGCCCAATTTAATACGTTTTAAATTAGATTTGTTTGTCGAAAAGTAAAATCCTTAAAAAATGTTACATATTCATTTCTCATTTTACTCGGAATTTTTCCCTTCCAACACCTTCTTTAGCAGGCGTTTAAAATGAGTTGAATTTACTTAAAAAAATCTCAAAATTTTCCAGCACTCTCCTCTTTCAAACTCCCCCTCGAAAATGCTTAAAAAGGCGCGCGCTCCCTTTAAATGCATTTTAAAATTTATATATTACAACATCGCCCCCGAGCGAGCACTCAAGTCGCATCGATTCCTCTCGAAAAAAAGCTCCGGATCGCACTCTTAGCGTCCTTGAGAGAAAACGAATTTTAAAAGAAAGGAGGGGCCCCGTAATTTTTCTCAGGCAGGCCATATAAAGAGCTCCTCCTCCTCGCGCGTATTAAAGCTGCGCAGCGCGGCGCGTCTTGGGACGGATAAGTGGGCAGTGCTAACAATGCGTTGTCGTCCCAATGCATGCATTTTGAATAGACTCGCGTCGTAGTGCGAGAGAGTTGGCCGAGACAAAACCTACTCGTCTCAGCCCGGATCTCCCGGCCTGTAATGCACAAAACGTCAGTGAACCCGGCCGAGGCTCTGTGCGGGGCTTCAGCTTTTCTAGGTGATATTTTTTTCTCCCGCCGAGCGAGAGCCTTTTTAGACTTTTTGCATTTGTTGACTGGAAAAATAGATGAGATATGTAGGTTGACACGCTTTCGCGCAAAATTGAGGTTAGATGAATGTTTTGTTTTTAATAGACATTTTTTTTTTTTATTAATTTTACCCTCCAAACCCTAATTTAATTTTAGCTAGATTTATGAAATTGTGAAATAATTCGCTCGTTGAATAATAGTAATTAAGTTTTAGTTAAAAAAGAATTTTTTAAGCTTGCCTATGCTAGCTTTTATAAGCTTTTCTTTTGCAAGTCTGAGAGTAAGTCTCGATGTGTTTTTATTTTAGGTTTTTAAAAAATGTTTGCATTAAGACTTTCAGCTTATAATTTAGCCAGAAAAATTAAATAATATTCTAATACTTAATTTTACTAAATCTTAATCAATAATTTTCTAAAAATAATCAGAGCTTCGATTCTCAAAATGAACAGTAGATTGTGGAACAAATCTAATAATGATGTATCTTTTATAACTTTTAAAAAATGTATAATTTACACTTTAGAAAACGTTATTGTCACGTATCAAAACATTTCCCGGCACAATTACTCACTTTTAAACACTACACAATAACAATAGATAATAGATATAGACCACTGAGTTGTCATTCCTTCTCGCCACCTGCTCTTCTCGGCAAATGACGCAGGAAGCTCGCAACGCCTCCGATGCGGCAGCGAATGTCGAGTTTCAAGAAACGAGCGGTTTTGGCGGGCGAAAATATTTTACCGTCTACAGAGGAACAAATAAAATTTTTTTTAGATGTAATAGTCGCTTTTCATTGAAAAAATTGTCTCTTTGTTCATTTTCATCTACATAATTTTTTGGTTCATGACAGTAAAGTAATTTTAATATAAATTTATTAATTCTAAAAAGTTGTATTCGTTTATTAAATAGCACCATCTTGGGAAAAATACTAGATTAACTTTTGATTAACATCAGAAAAAAACGAGAATAATAATTTACCCTTTAAAATTTATGATAAAACGACGCCAAGCAAAGTCAATATCGACAGCTCCTAAAACAATTATTACCAATTCCATTCCGCAATTATAGAAATTCAAAAGTCTCGAACATTCTTTATTGCAGGTGCCATCGTCCGAGGGACAGTCTCTTCTCATGGAGCTCCGGCTTCGACAACTTCACGGGATTCGTCAACTGGGGTTTCCTGCTGCTCGGAATCGGCGGCATTCGCCTTTTATTGGAGAACTTTATAAAGTAAGTTTTCCTCGGACTTGCTATATGATTAACCTCCTGATTTTCCTCCCCTCGCCGTCGGCCGGCCTCAAATAGGAACGTAACGAAGTCGTTTTTGTTACTCGATGATTCGATGAGTTTGAAATACGGGATTGCCAATTGCCGAAGAAACTAGTGTTGTTTTTAGGGCCTTTCAGACTTCGGGCGTCAAAGACATAAAAGTAAATGGCAAGTATTTTTCATTAATTTGATAAAGATTTATTTTATAACTTCATTAAAACCTTTACTCGTTGAAAGTTATTTTTAAAGTAATTTTTTCAATTAAATAATATTTAAAATAACAGTTTGAAATCACAGAAGCGATCAATAATCGGTTTTCTTAATAATTAATACCTTAAATAATTACATATTAAGGAAAGAAATTGCACTGCAAGTCAATTTGTATTTTCCATTACAGTAATGAGATTATTCTTTAACGAAGTAAATGAAATAACAGGCTCATTTAAGGAGGTTATATACCCATTATTATTGTTTTAAATGACCTGTAAAAAAAGAAATTTAAATTAGTAATAGTTTGTGCAATAGTAATTGTATTACTAATAGCTGCTTATACAATAAAAATACAGCCCTTTCTTAATCAAATGAGCCCAGACAGAAGTGTAGGTCTATTTGATTCAGAGATATTGCAATCTCAAATTTTTTGCTTTGGTGTCAACTAAGTTTGAACCATTAGATGGTTTGACATGAGTGCTAAAAATACTAAATCAAAAAAATTACACTAGCAAAGAACTTTGGCCCTAAATGACATCAAAAACAAAGATTTTAAGTCTTGTTTCATGGCAATTCATCTAATGGTTTAAAGTAGAGTCGACGCCACTCCTAAAAATTACAGTTTTCAGAAAACAATAATAAAAGAACTTGTTATTTTCTTCTGAAAAAATAATATTCGGCACAGCACTAATCTCTTAAACTATAATATTACCTCTTTTATTGAATGGTTAAAGTAGCTATAAAGAAAAGACTATTGAACTCTTCTGTGGACAATTAAGTTCCTTCTTTTTTTAACACTGCACTTCAGCATTAGGCGACTAATATCAGGATTATTACTAAATCCAGAACTCCATCATGATTTTCTCTTCAATAAGTGCAGGCTTGTTCTACAGGTGCACAGAGTTCAAAGCAATATGTCTGTAGTAAGAAGTAACACTGCCACTGAACTGTTGTAAAGTGCACGTCTATAACAAGAAAATCTGAAACAGAAAAAATGACAGTTCTTTTTAGCTTGACAGCTTGAAATGATAATGGAACTTTAAAATTTACCTGCTTTGAAATAGTAGTACTGTGTCCACGAGTATTTACTTTGAAGACATTTAAATAATTGTATACTTTGCTTCAAAGAATAAACAAACATGGTTATAACCTCAGCGTACACTTGAGGGAAAACATTAGGACTAATCAGCGATCAGCTGACAAAATGAACAGCCTGCGGCAACTGTGGCGACACGACTGAAACTCGTTGAGTACGCTATATTCAAAATTTCAAAATTGAAATTCTTTTGTCAAATTATTCAATCAATAAAGCACAGTAAAACAATGTTTGATAATGTTTAAATAATAATTTTTTTCTAAGTTTTGGATAAAGTATAGAATTAAAAAATCAAATAAAAAAAAAATTTATTTTTTGAAATTATTTCGGTTATACTCCTTTGCTTATTACGCCGGTCGGGCTTCTGGATACTTCAAAAGTATAAGCTTTAAAATACCTACCAACTTATTGAACATATTGAGTATTGATATGATTATGAGATTGACAGAAGCGTTAATATTCATTCTTGAATGTCTGAGTTCAAAATGTATAACTAAACTGTTTTGCTTTACTGCCTCTTTTTCTCTCAATATTGAAAAAAATACCTTAAAATTGTCAAATATTTGGACTATTTTTTTTTCAACCACAAATACAATAAATGGCAGACAATGTTGGTGTATAGACAAAAATTTTACTTTTGAAACTACATAAAAGAAAGAATCCAATTTCGTAATACCATACAGAAGCGAAATGACTAGTGAAAATCTAATATCGCAAGTCTTTGAGCTCGCGCTCAAAAAAAAGACCCCTACGTGTGGGAGGGAGAAAAACGCGCGTCCCTCTCTTTCTGCCTCGGGCTTGAAAAAAGAAGGAAAAAAATCCCGCAGCAGCAAAAACGAATGTATGTATATATATATATATAGGAATTTAAAAAAGAAGTCCGTTGACGTGCAACATGAGATCGCGCGAAAAGAGAGCTGCAGCACCTGCCATTACACCGCGAGCAACATTGAGAAAACGAACGGGGAAGGTTTTGATGGATGCGATATCGGCGCGATTGGCAGCTCGATAAAAAGGTCCGATTGACTCGGCAAATATTCGGCCGCTCGCGCGAGTCGCCGGGCGCCAACTAGCGGCAGTGCGTGGATCAATTCCCGCAATCTCAGAGCTTCAGCAGGAGGAGGAAGCATAGGTTCTCTTTGCATTATGCGCCGCCGTGCGTGTAATCGATTTATCCACCCTCGCGCACTTTGTGCACGCCGATGATTAGAAATTAGTTCGATGGTTATTGCTCGGGGAGGGTTTCCGAAAGGGGCCAGAGAGAGAGAGGGAAAGAGAGAACTTTCGAGATTACAAACGGAAATACAAACAGCGCTTACGCGAGCAACTTTTAAGCACGCGAAATTTCGAGAATTGGCAGCCATATGTGGAACATTTGATTATCATGAGTTGAAAATTTGGAGAATTTCAAACTAAGGACCGGTCAAAATTCGTCGAAACTATTAAGCTGATTGTTTGCTATTCGTGTCAGTAATGGGTTTGAATTTGAGTTGTGAAATTATGTCAATCAGAATAAAAGATTGTGATAAATTTGAGATCGATAGAAAATAATTAGCTTGAAATATTCAGAGTAAAGTTAATGCTTTTAATAAATAGTACATTCATTTGAATAAAATTTTTAGAATATGTTCGACGACAACCGAATTAATTTATCTGCAATATCGTAAAATTTGAGTATTTTATATTCTCAATTCGTTTTTAAAATATTATTAACTCTATACATATTTTTAGTAAAAATGTTTTACTTTATTCAACTGTTATTTTTTATTTATTTAAAACAAAGTATATATCTTTTTGATAAAATGTTTCGAATTTAAATTATAAATAAAATATAACAAACAAAATATTACTTGTTTTATTTACGATTGTTTAAATAAATCACTGTTCATCATGTATAATAATGCTAATTTAATATATGATTTATTTTTTATTAGCTACAACTTGTATTTATTGTTGACGATGTCAGTTCACTGTTCTGAGAATTTATTTATCAATACCTTTTCTTCTATTCAATCTCTATTATTAGTCATAAATATTAATCAAAATTCTACATCAAGATCCTAAATTCGGGAGGTAGTAAATAAATAAGCCAAATTTGAAAGAAAATACAACTCTTTGTTGCTCGATGCAGAGATCCTATCACCGTCTCATATATATTTCTATTTACATTTAATATTGAGATTAAACTGAACAGATAGACTTCTGCAGCACGCGAATCCATATTCAGCGCCATCAAGATCAATTCCCTCGATGCTTCACATAAACTCTGAAATAACACCTGACGGTATATACAAATATTCAAGCAGGCGAAATCGTGTAAAACATGCAGCATCGGTGCACATAAAATTGCCTTCTATTCTACACAAGTGTGTAGGCGGCTGGGCAAATTGTTCAATTCCTTAGAATTCTTGAGAATCACTTTACTCGTGTCTCTAAGAAAGGAATATTTACGCCTAATGTAAGCAATAGACTTAAAATGTTGAGGAGGTTTATAAATTTTACAAAAATAATAGTTATATTTATGATTTACAATATTAAAGTTAGTTAGTAATTTATAAATTTTTCAAAATTTTGTTTCTAAAATGGTATTACAATTTTAACAGCAAATTACTAATCTTTGTTATATTAAATTTTTTAACTTACATCAAGTAAGCCTAGATCCAGCATTAAATCCAATATCTTCTCAAACTAAATTTTAAAAGGTAATAAATTTCAAATGACAATCAGAAAAATTAAAACGCTAATTTAATTCCCAATATCACGCCGTTTAAAATCTAAAAAGCTCGGGAAAAATTCAAGAAAACTCGGTATCAGTCTTTCGATCCACAACCTCGGTCGAAAAGTCGCAGCACGAGATTTAGATTAAGATGGATGCGCCGTATATCGAGAATTTCACGGAAGTGTAACTTTTCTTCTCCCCCTTTACTCTCCCCTCACCCCCTCTCTCTTTCTCTCTCTCCCTCTCTCTCCAAAGTAAGTGCGCAGCGAGCCATCAGGTGGCTTCGAAGGGTAGTCGCAGTCCATGAATAATTTTAACGAGATTTTTATCGCCCTCTCCCAACTCTCGACTGCTGCCGCGCAACAAAAATTTATAACGCTCGTTAAGGAGCCGAGGCGAGAGAAAAGTTTCCGCGAAAAGTTCACCCGGAGCCTTAATTGCTCGGCTTCATACCGACTCTTTACCTTCCGGACGGACCTGCAGAGGGGGGAGGGG
>UCOM01002653.1:0-24123 GCA_900474385.1 Ormyrus pomaceus | reverse complement strand
AACTAGATAATTTAAAACATTGCTTATCTTTTCATAAAATTCAGGATCTTCATCATTATAAAGAATGACATACATAGACGAACTTCGTAGACTTCGATTTTTTGGTATAATTTGCATTGACCGATCGTCTTTTGAAGATGTCATTTTCCCCAGAATTAATATAATAATGGGATGTTGACATTTTATTGCTTCTAAAAGAAAAGCTTGGGTTTCTGAGTCGTAATGATCACTTTTAGATATTAATATAGTGATATGATGCACTTTAAAAGTATTGCTTAAATTAGATAAAACGGTATTTATTTGTAAACCAATTGCAGTATTACTTATTAAAGCGTTTCCAAAAATAATTAGCATTATATTACAGTGTATATTACACATTATTTACGATTCTTGGATAAATAAATCTTTTTAATTATAAATAAAAATTGATCTTCATAAAGCAAGTATGTAAGAGTTGCAAACGAATGTTTCTCAAAGACTAAAGTAAAATATGAAATTAGTAGCTTTATGGATTTTTACAAAATGGTGAATCCAAATTACTAGTAATTTTGTAATTTTGAAGGAAGAAAGGGAAGAAAACATGTTAAAATATCGAAAATTTTTAGTAAAATATTTTACAGTATATGGAATAAATGGTAATTTTAATAAGCTAGCAGAAACAGTTTATTTTAAGAGAAAATGTTGTAAATATTATACATCTTTTTTAGAAAAGTAAATTGAATTTTTTCTGGTAATTATTAGCCAAAGAAAAGTAATTTTTTTTATTTGATTTGAACTATATTGCTGAAAGTAATATAAACAATTATAACATGTCTTTTAGAACAAGTCCAAAAATTACTATCACAAAGCTTCCTCTAAAAGGAAGGAAAAAAACGTCTATTTTTCACGGTGGTCATCCATCATCCTTACTTTTACTTCGCTTTTCTAATTTTACCTCCCGCCATAGGGCCGAGGAATTCAAGCGGGACTTTCACTCCCTGCAGTTCGGCTTCTTATTCCCTCTCCGTTTAGCTTGTCATTCCTCCTCCAGAACTTTCTCACTCACCTCTTCGTCGATCTGTGAAAAACGTGCCGTCTTATACATTAGCATTTCTCCGAACAAGAATCGACGTATTTCACGCGCCGAGTAGTATAGCGTGCGTCATTTACATTGTAAATTAATCGGGAGTCCAATTAATTTATTGCTCATTCAAAAGACTTGTCTTTTTTGGGTATTTTTTTTTTTTTTATTTTCGTTACAAATTTTACATTCGTCGAATTTCTACAGCCGCACACGCTTTTATACGTATACGCATATATAAATACATTATGCATTCGATTAACAATAAAAAAAAGACTATACAAAGTGTAACGCCTCGGGTATTTGATATATCTCTTCTCTTCCTTCTTGGCGAAGGCACTTGTTTATTTATCGTACAAAAATTTCCTTAAACTTTTCTAAGTATACATTTATTAGATACTTCAGTCTTTGTGCCTCTTGTAGAGCTGTAACATCCTGCCTGCAGCTCTAATCTTTTGATTCAAGGCACAACGAACGTCCGCGATGTTGCGCGATATTCTTGCTGGAGGGGATCGAAAGTAAAAAAAAAAAATATGCAAAGCGCTTTAATTCTCCGCAGCGTCTTGGCCTCCGCGCTTCTGTCCCTTTCTGCGACTTGAGCCGCCGGTTTTGGTTTTCGGTGGTGGGTTCTCCAAAGCGTCCAATTCGGCGTCGGTCAGAACACCCTTGTACCAGTCCTTACTGCAATTTTAATGCAAAGGATTAGCGATGTATTTAAGCAGTTTATCATTTTTTTTTATTAGTTTTAAATGCTTTTCATTTGCAAGCGTGGTAAATTTAAAATTTTTTTTGTTTTTTTTTAAGCAGTAGAGAAAACTCGTACACTGTGTTCATTATATAAGGTATTAATGCTGCAATTTGCAATTAAATTTCATAATTTTGCACAAAATTATATATACAGTTCCAAATTTTTACTTCGAATCTTGTTTTCTAGAACTTACATATTCGGTGGCTTATATAATGCTCCTCTGTAGCTTTATAATTTTAAATGTTGATTAGGTGGATAATTTTTTCATCTCTATATTTCTTGTAAAATATGAAATATGGATATAAACTTTTATAATTATACAATTTTGTAGTACAGTACTTATTCTGAATTGTTTATTATCATTCACACGATTATTGTCGGGCAATGTGATGTGACTCAACCAATAAAAAAAAAAACCCGAATAAATTTTTTAACATCAATCCTTCGACGAAAAATCAAGCCAAACCCTCCGTAAATATCGAAAAGCGCTGCAAAAAAAACAAATTACCACTCGGGAATCTTGCGGGCCCAGTCGCACTTGCCGGTGCTCTCGTCGAAGGCCTGACCGAGCTTGCAGCCGCTGCGCCTCGGCGTCTCCCCGTTGATGCAGACGTAGAAGAACTGACAGTCCTCGGCGTCGGGGTACCTGGGATGGGTCGCGGCTACGCTCTCGTCCACCTTCGGGCAGGTGAAGTTGAAGAGCTCCCGCGAGCCGCAGCCCTTCTTCTGGGCCTCGTCGGGCCAGTTGCAGATGCCGGTCTTCTCGGAGAAGACCAGGCCGTCCGGGCACTTGATCATGTTGAACTTGCCCTCCACGCAGTAGTAGAAGGTGTTGCAGTTGGCCGGGTCCTCGTGCGCGAAGTAGCCGTGCTGACGGGGACAGTGCGCCGACGGCTTCGGCGTCTCTGTCGGTCAGTATTATTGGATTTTAACATTTTTAACTTGTATTTTCGGCAGAATTGTAATTCAATTTCAGAGTAATTAATATAAAAATGCGAACATCAAATTAGAAGTAAATAGTGGAACGGGTGCCGCCTCGTCTACCACGCATTAGTGCATGGCACTACCGTGCCACTGGATATTACATGTTTATACTAAACTTTATATAAATAGAGATACAGTATATAAATAGAGTCATTTTTTGGAACATCTTTTCCGCTTAATCGATAATTACTGATAATATTTTACAGTCGTTTTATAACGACGATTGTACTATTCTTATTGCGCTTATTACCGTGTCCTTAAAAGTTTTCGAAGACGCTCGAGCTCGAAAATACCATAGCGAGTGCAAAAGAAAACTTACGAAGCTTGGGCCTCTTGCTGCAGTCAATGCCGAACGGCAGATCGCACTTCTCGTGCATGGGGCTAAAGTCGTTGAAGACCATTCCGTCGGGGCAGAGCTTCTCCTCGAGCTGTCCGTCCCGGCAGTCGTAGTACTTGTCGCACTGCTCGGCGTCGGGGAAGTAGCCGTTCGGCTCCGGGCATTGATCCGTGAAGTCCTCGGCGTCCTCGGCTGCCTCTCCCAGATCGGGATTCACCCGAGTCGGCTGCTTTTTGTACAGAGACGAGCCTTGCTTGCGCCTGTTTATCTCGGCTGCTTCCTCCTTCCGCGTCAGAGCCGATTCTGCACCTGTTCACATATTTTCACCGTTAGTCCACGCGGATTTTTCGGGCTTTTATTTATTGTGTAGATGCGATCCTCATTGTTTTCAGCGACTTTTTTTTAGAGCTAACGACTCGAAAGCGCGAAGGAAAGTTTCTTTTGTTTTAGTTTTCGTCATACAATAGGGTCGCTTTGAATATTGCAATACAAAGATGACGACTGACGCAATAATCCATTTTAGCGCAGCTAACGTGCAATACCGTTTGTGGTTTCTCAATCTGTCTGCTGTATTACATTACAATGCTGGACGGAAACCAGTTTTCTGAACTAAATAAATATTAAACGCAGAAAAATTTCCTTCCCTCCCGAGCGCATCAAGAATTAATAACAGCCATCGTTTCGTCAAAACGTGCATTGAATTCCCCGCGGTCGAAAAATGCAATGCGTCCAAAGTGGCCCCGGGGAGACGTCTCATTAACGTTCGCCATCCTTGACTCTCGGCGATCTATAAACGATCCGGATCCGTCGCGAAGGAAAAAAAAAATCATTCCGCGTCCAATGCTGTCCCGACGAGCTTCCGACGCGCGTATCGGGCGAAAAAAGAGAGAGAGAGAGAGAGAGAGAGAGAGAGAGGTGGGGCCTCTCCCGCAGGCGGCCTCGCGCGATCGTCCCTGAAAGAATGCGCGGTCGCGGCGTGCGGTCGACCTCGCCGGAGAAAGAGAGAAAGCGCGCGACGACGCGCGACCGGTCGTGTGTAGTTCTGCAGCTTTTCTTCGCGGGAGGATTTTACCTTTCGTAAAGAACGCGACTTCCTCTCCTCGCGAAGCCTGGTACACATTGTAGGAGCCGCGGCTTTCCTCGACAGTTTTTTCGGATCGAGAGAAATGGGCGAACGAGATTCATGCGATTTCTTTGGAGCTTTGAAGAATTTTCATGTCAATGCAGGTAGTTTCAAATACAAGTTTCGCTTTGACTTTAAAAACTGCCATCGTCTAATGGATCAAGAAGGAGCTCTAAATTTCACCATTGACAAAAAAAAAAAAAGAAATTTAAAATCGACACAAAGCCGCGTATCAGAGCCGCGAGTGCGGCCGCCTTGCGACTTTCGCCGACTCCGAGCGGCGCGCGAATTTATCATACATCCCATTTTCGGAGCTTTCCCCAATTACCGGCGAGCGAGCGAGCGAGCGCGAGTCCTTTGTGTTAGGCGCGAGCGTTTTCCCCGCTCCTCTCGGCCTGGCGACGCGTCGCCACCCGTTGTCGTCGCTCTTGGAATGCGGCGAGCGGCTCTCGACGACTCTTAGAATGTAAAGTTCAAGGTGGATGCCTTCGGCTAGCCATTTCTTTTTCTTTTTTTTTTTTCTGGATTCGGCCTAATTGCTTTCTGCCGCTTGCTTTTGCGCGGCTGACTTTCGATCCACTGATTTTGGTCGCGAAGCTCATCCCGTATATGAATTTCTTGCGGATTGGATGTTCCGCTGAAGTGCAGAAGTGAAATTGGCATCCTAATTGCTTTAAAAACTAGTACTTTTGAGAAAAAGAAATTGACCCTGCGCTAAACCAAAATGAAATTCCAAGAGGAAGGTGAAAATAATATGGCTTGCGAAAGGTTTGAGAGATTAGCTGGTAAAGCAGCGCTCTGCGCTCTTAGCCTCGATAAACCGCGAGATGCACGCGAGAAAGTCATCGCGTTCCCTCCGGAGAAAAGCGTCGTTCTCAGCTGCAGAGACTCACCGAGCGCCAGCAGGCAGCAGCAAACGACGGCCAGGAACCTCATGGTGGTGGCGTGCCTCTGCCGACGAGCCACTGGACAGTCTCCCTCTTCGGGTGGAGAGAGAGAGAGAGAGAGAGAGAGAGAACGAAGGAGGACAATGGGGCGATGGGAGCGCGCGATCGAGCGTCGGATGTGTCGGATCACTAGAGGCTACAACTGACTGCCGAACGGGACCTCGTGGGCCTTATATGCGTCCCCACTTGAGGCCCCCGAGGAGCGAGCGCCCGGCCGACTGCCGAGGCGCGGGTGTTGTAACTCGGCGCGCAGCCATGACCGCGGCTGTGTGCGCCTCGCGTGCCGAGAGACGTTCAGCCGATGATCCTGCACACACCCGATGCGCCGACTGCGTCCGTTAGCTTGTCGAAACAGTTTTTCATTGCGGGGGGGCAACGCCCCCGTCGACTTGTCGACGAGCATTGCGATAGATTTGGTTGGGGCATTTTATGGTTAGCTTATTCAGGTAAACAGGGAGATTATTAGTTGAAGTTTATTAGGGTAGAGGAATCGTTGCTTTGATTTTGCAGAGTTTATCGTTAAAGGGAAGTAATTCCATTGATTGGTTACTAATTTAATCTGGTTGAGCTTACATTTATTATGAATTTGCTGATATAAATTATTGTCAGTATTAATTGGATAATATAATAAATAACAGTTTAATGAAGTCGCTTTTCAATACTGAATAATGCTCAAAGCTTTTCAGGTGATTTCTCTATTAATTTATCAATCATTTATATGCAGAAAATAATTTATCATTGTCGTATTCAAATGAGAATGTACAAATGAAACGAAAATTTTAATTATAAAAATGCAATGATTAGCATTCAACAAAAGTATTTATTTATTTATTTATTTATTCCAGAGTTACGTGTAACATTTGCAATCAATACAGAGTAGATATTATTATTACATAATAATACTCACTATACTTTTGTCAGTTTCAGTTATTCGTCAGTTTCAATAAAATTCAATTTCTGTACATTTATGAGCATATTTTTAATCAATGTTATAAAGACTTGTAATTAATTAAAAATTCTACATATAAGGAAGCCTACTGCATGATGAGCGCTCTGTTATCACAATGAAAATTTATGGCGATGGCTTTTCTTTACCGTTATAAAAGAATACGTGCTTCTGTTTCCTAATTAAATTTATTCTTTTCCTAAAAATGGAACAAGAGTCAACTATTATAAAAGTTTCGTACAATTAAAAGAATTCAAACGTATTTTTTAATAATTAAACGTTCACTTGAATGAGAAATACAGTATAATGCTTGAGATTATTATACTTATGCTAAGATGATTGAATCAATAATCTTGTAGTCGTATTCAACACACAAATATGTGTATTTTTCACGCTAAAAGAATTTCCATTCTGCACTTTTCTGAGAGGGTCAGATATTCACGAAACGATATATGCGATTCTTATTTATATATAGAATCTAACTTAAAGTGGCCAGGCGAGTTCCGCGAGTATTCAATTTACTCGAAAGTCAATGTGGATTTTCGTTGTATTTTTTGTACAATTTTTAGCGAAGGATACGAAAATAATCTGCGTGGAAGTCAATGTCCTGAAATAATAGAGGCAACATTTCAAAGAAATCGTTTGCTGCCTGGATTTGCTTTCTCAGAAAGTTAAAGGAACAAGACACTTTTCAGAAGGAATTCTGCCTTTATGAATTAATCCTTCAAATCCTTTGAATATAGCTTTATCCATCTTCAGAAGTACGTAAATTTTTATTTTATTCAGAAAGAATTCTGGCTTTATACATTACTTCAAATCTTTCAAGTAGCTTTATTCATTGTGAAAAGTGCGTACAGCAGAATTACTCAGCTTATGTAAAATGTCTCTATAATAAAGCAGAAAAAAATAATTAAGACTGATATTCCAAAAAATGTTTGCAAAGTTGACTGATCATATTTTTAATAACTAACATTTAACTACCGTAAATATATCAAATCTCTGCATAATTAATCAAAACATTGGTTTTAAATTTTGACGTATATCCATACTAAAACCAGTAGAATGCAAAAAAAAAATTAAATTTGATAAAATGTTATGTAAACATCGGAAACTTTGTACGGTAACTTGTAAATAAATGCGTAAAAAAGCATTGAAATATTTATCATCTCTAGCGTGAACTTGATTCTTCATGCGTGGAATATTTTAAAAATATAAGAATCTCCTTATCAACGCTGTCTATATAGCTGCGTAACATTCAATTCGAACGATTAAGCGAATCGTTTACCCAGTGACTTCAGCGGCGGCGAGCTTACAGTGTACTTTAACCTCACCTTCGTCAGTACTTAAATTCGCACGAAAATGACGGTAATTTGTCATTTTTCAATTTGATTATTTGCTTTATATTTTAGCGTGAATCAATTAATTAATTATGCATTCATTTCTGAATTCAGTCGACTCTGCGCTACGCTTACAGAGGTCTAGTCGTTCCAGTATTTACTCCTTTCAAAAGTAACAGGTAATTAATTAAGAAGCTTCTAATTTCTTTGATAAATTGAAAATTAATTTTATATCTAATGGATTTATTCTTTGTTTTAAAAAAAAAAGTGAAAAAGCAACGAACGCTTATCTGATTCCACGGTACTCGGATTATCTCAAATCCAAAAACATTCCCGGTGTTCTCGGTATGTTTTATATCATTTATTATTAAAACTTTCCATTAAATAAAATAAGAGAGGAGAAATGCGCATTTTACTAATCTAAATCGTTAAATATGTGACATTCGCATAAATTATTGCCAATGCCATGTAAGAAAAATTAGCACGCTAATTTCTAGTGAATTATATTTTACTTGCTATTATACGAAGCGTCAAAACTCGTCTCTGAAAAGGTGAACGAAACGTGACTTTAGTCTGTGCATTCGCAGTAAACGGCACGACCGGCGAAGGCATGACGATGTCCGTGAACGAGAGAAAAGAAATCGCCGAGGCCTGGTCGGAGGCTGCGGAGAGGAACAACCAGCACCTGGTGCTCCAAGTCGGCGGGGCCCCGCTGGCGGATGTCAAGGATCTCGTACATAATTTATATAAAACAAAAACAAAAAACAAAAAAAAGCAGACCACTCGGTCGGCTTGGCGAACGATCGTTAATCTTGAGATATTTTAGGCGAGCCACGCTCGAACCCTTAACGTAAGCGCCATTCTTTGCTTGCCCGAGCTGTACTACAAGCCGAGGAACGTCGAGGAGCTCGCCGACTACCTGACGGAGGTCAGCGGTGCCGCGCCGGAGACGCCGCTGCTCTACTATCATTATCCGGACATGTCCAGAGTCTCAAGTAGGTGCAGCTTGCTCTGATATTTAAGCAACGAGAATTTTTTTTATCTTGATGTTGGGCGCAAGGACCAAAGGTTACTTGGCACTTTGAGCTTGCACTTGTAAAAAAATTATTGATGAGATTGTGAATTTGACAGAATTATTATTATCAGCGCGGTGTCAATGTCATGATTAAACGATAATATAGATATTTATTTTACTTAAATTTTACAATGATTAATTGTGCAGATTTATAATTGTATAAAACTGAAATCATAAGCAAAATGTACATTTGAACTTTCAAATTCTAATACAACGTAATTTTTTAAGTCCACATGACGAAATTTTTGGAAACGGCAGCGTACAAAATTCCAACGCTCGTTGGAATCAAATTTACCAGCCATAATTTGGCAGAAGCTACGCAAATTTTAAAAGTCGAAGACGGACGTTTCGTACTATTTCTTGGCAGCAACGAGGTAATCAATCAAGGTTCACATTATAAAAAATCATGCAAAAAATTCGTGAATCAGAGTCTGTATTTCATTAATGATATCGACGACTTCTTATCAAAGTATGTAAAAAGTTAGCGTCTAGACGCAGTAATCACTTTTGCGAACAATATACTTTATTGGGAATAATAAACAGAAAAAACTTAAAAAAAGCGCAACGACCCAATTACGGAATGTACAATTCTTTACTATACCGAGCTGATTTACGGATGTTGCATATAAATTTCATGCGTTCGAAGCCACGGCGCAAGTCCGTCGAGCATTTCGGCGCAAAAGTCTCGAAGCGATGCACAGAGAATTTTCGACGTTTCGCAGATTATACTACCCGGCAGCTCCGTGGGAATCGATTCCTTCATGCCGAGCATAACGAATTTATTTCCGGAGCTCGTTCAGGCCGTTATAAAGTTCAGCAAGGAAGGCGACTACTCATCGGCAAAAACAAAGCAGGAGAAACTGTTGCGGGCCTTCCACAGGCTTTCTCAATTAGGTAACTCTTTTGTTGATGTTTCGCGCTTTATGCGCTCTCCGAGCATCCTGCACTGATTTGCCTTATACGCGTTCTCCGATCGCACGCCACGGCGTACTTTAGATTATTTCGGGAAATATATATAGGAGGGTGTAGTGGCTTCTGTCGCGAAAACGATCGTTTTATTGAAAATGTTGCTTTTTTACATTCTTGCTCGTGCTTTAATTACATAATGGCGCTTTATCATTTTATAATCATCTCGTGAATTGAGCAGCTTTACTGATTAGCAATCACCCCGTTTCTTCATGCCGACAAGTGTTTGTCAATAAAATTACTAATAATTATCCAATAAAGTTCAATTTTATTGAAATACACTTGAGATAATTGATCAATGACTGAGCAGAATTTGAGGATGCAAACGCTCAAATGCTGCTTAAATTCTTGAAAATATTAAAATTTTATTTTATTTTAATCGAGCAATAAATTTAACGAGTCGTATAATATATAATTTTATCTTTGTAAAACATATTCGCACAAAACTGTTTGTCAGCTGGAAAAATAAATTGAAAAATAGACTAAAATTGCAATACAATTTACGCGAATATACTTTGTGACCTACATTTAGATTAAACTGCTCTTTCTGCTTTATTTTTAGGCCATCCAGCAGCAGGTATGAAAGCGGCAATGTCTCACTTAACTCCACTTGAATTGGGTCCTTCGCGCAAACCCTTACCATCGCTCGAGAACGAACACGACCAGCGAAAACTCCGCAATTTACTAAACGGCCTAAATTAGGACCCTTGATATTTGTATTTATTACTAGACCTAAATTATTTTGTAAATTATAGGCAATAAATTATTTTTCGAATATACGTTGCACGGCGATTTTATCTGTTAATATTCCACGAGATGTGTATCTAATATTTAAGTTATCGACTGATCCCAACGAGATTCAAACGGATTCCCGTTTAAGAGTAGCACTTTCAACCGACAGACGTCGTGAGTGTATTCCCCTCGTGCGGCGTGCTGCTGCTTACGAAGCGTCAGGGGAAGCGTGCAGTGTTTTTTATAAGTTGTACAAAAGATACACTCATAAAAATGACGGTAAATTTGATTTTTCAATTACAAAATTCTTGTTCGAAATCGAATATTTGTAGCGGCGATGCGCAGACATTGTTCGAATTTAACAAGCCAAGCCCTTCCATTCTTGATCAATTTCATTTATAAAACTTGCAGGAAAAGAAAAAGGTTAAATTTACTTATCAAGGCATTATAGCTACTGCTTTTACACCTTTTAAATACGACAGGTACATATGAAAAACGTTTCAGCTCACTCATTTAATTAATTCAAAAGCATTAACAAATCACTCTCTCTTCGTTACCAGCGACAAAAGTTTGAATTTATCAGTCATCCCAGAATATGGCCAATATTTATCGGAAAAAAAATTCGGAATGGTTTTAAGTAAGTACTGCATAATTATTATAAATTTTTTTTCTATACGAGAATATCAATCTCAGCTTTTACAATACATTAACGGGCGCAATTGGAAAATTTGCATTGATGGAGCAAAGTGCTAGATGATACGTGCAATGTCAGTGCAACGTATACGTCATATTGTGCAAAGTAGACTTGATTATTTTGACTTTATCTATCGCTCTAGAGCGAAAGACTATATTGGCAATATTGAGCCCGGTGGTTTTGTCAAAATTCTTTTGAAGACGGAATTGTAATAGGATGAAACGCATCATTTTAATAAACCTTACAAAAAAATTAACGTACAGTTCGTTTTTGATATTATTATCGAGATAATAATTTTTGCACGATATGTAGAATTTGCTTTGTCAGGATAAAATAAATTTAGAAAATTTATCGCAATATCCATTCGCAGTCAATGGGACATATGGCGAAGGAATGTCAATGACACTCGATGAAAGGATAAGAGTCGCCGAAGCCTGGTCCGAAACTGCCAAAAAAACCAAACAGAAACTGATGATTCAAGTCGGCGGAACTAATTTGCAGGATGTTAAAAAACTCGTAAGTTTCTGAAAGTAATGCGTATAAAATTTTTTTTTAAAAAACATTAAACTTCGCAGGCACAACACGCGGAAAGCATCAAAGCCAATGCTATTCTTTGCTTGCCCGAATTGTACTATAAACCCAAAACGGTGGAAGAGTTGATAAGCTATTTAAAGGAAGTTGCTGAAGCAGCTTCAAAGACTCCACTATTTTATTATCATTCACCTGACGCAACGAACGTTACACGTAAGTTTGAAGGGAGTGCATTTTTGTCACAGCACCTGTCTGATCTAATTATTCTTTTTAGTAAGTATGGCGGAATTTTTCAATAAAGTGGGAAACCAAATACCTTCGTTAGCCGGTATTAAATTTGGTAGCACGAAATTCGACGAACTTACTTTTGCCAAAAAGGCCGCTAAACAGTACAAAATTATCGTAGCCAATAATTTTGTATGTCTCTAATTATTTCTTAAAATGTATACTTCGGCAATTGACGCGAGACTTTTCAAATGACTTTCTTTTAAAGATTATTCCAGCCTGCGTCGCCCTTGGAATTCGCACCTTCATGCCGACTAGTATAAACGTCTTTCCCGAATTGGTTAAAAAAATTTATCAATACGCCATCGACGACGATTTCGATGCTTCCCGGGAGTGTCAACTCGAATTGACGTCTCTTCTAGAAAATTTGACGAACGCTTCTCGAGGTAATTTTACATCGATTGCTATTGTTTTCGAATTAAAAAGAAAATCAGCTTAAAAAAATGTTATTGTAAATTTAGGTGCTGTCATACCAATGATGAAAGCTGTAACGTCGAGCACGTTGCCGTTCAAAGTAGGGCCGACGAGAAAACCAATGCGGTCGTATGAAACTCCAGAGGAAAAGGCACTTGTTTACGCCCTGCTCAAAGACATATTATAAGAAGAAGCAACTACATGAAAACAATTTTTGAGAAGCTTATACATTCTGACCAAGATTTTGATGTATTTATTATAAGTGTATAGGCAAATGTAAATATATACATAACTATTTACTTTAATTATCCATTTTAAAGAGCATAATAAAAGTTTTTAAATTTTTTTATTACAAAACATTAAGACTTTACTCAGAATTGAAAGTTTATTATGAACAAATACTAAAATTATTTATTTTTTTTATACTAGTTAAAGTTCGGCCTTATTTTTAAAATAAGTTAAAATAATTATAGAGTACACAATTATTTAATTACTTCTATAAAAATATTCACTAAAAATCTTTAATTTTATTACTTGCTTTTACTTTTTCAGTAGAAGTTTTGGTAAATTTCTTGTCTAAAACAAATAAGTGTATGCATCGGGCAATAATAAGTTTTCGTCGTTTAACAATGCTAAAGCGTCATGTTCGATAAATTATAAAATTTGAGCAAGTTAATTAAGTATATCTGTATCTGTCCAGCGGGTTCGAAAATTTGCCACTAGGTTGAAATTTAACGTATTCCTTGGCGCTGCTGTCTTATATTGTCTGATTGTAAATTAGAATAAGCTCGAGACCTGGCAACAGTAGCATCGGGTAGCATTTCGGGCTGGGTCTTGTTGATAAGCACCATCTGCCGTGAGCGTCCTCAAGCTTGTTGGCTTGGAATTAAGCACGCAGCGCCAAGGTTGCTGACACGTACCATCGGAGTAGGTATATTCTATCGAAGGCGTGGGCAGCAGCAGCAGCGGTGGATGAGGCGAAGCAGCACAGTCAGTCACAGTTGTACCACTGCAGTCACTCCACAAACTGGTTCGGTGAATGTCGGCTGAGAGGTAGAAATAGTAGCAGCAGCAGCAGCAGCTCACACCGTCTTTCCTCGAGCGGTCACTCATCGCTTCGAAACCAGGAGTATCATCCCAAGCCCGCGGCGGCGCCAGCACAGGAAGCTCTCCGTGCGGAACAGTCGCGGCTCTGTCGGCGGCGCCATTTCGCTCTCTCTCTCTCTTCCTTCGCTGTTTATTATCGTTGACGAGTAGAAGCGGTCTACCGTCGTCGGCCGTCTTCCACGCGGCGTCCGACCGTCGAGAAAGAATAAATGAGCAAAATGGAGAATAGACCGGCGCCGCTTCGTTCGAGGCGGGTCTGCAGATTCTGCCTCACGGAAAATGAGCCACTGAACTTCATCTACGATCGTGAGTTAAGCAAGCCGTTCCAGGTGCCGCTCACTCTGCAGATCATGTCCTGCGTCGCTATCGAGGTAAACTAAAGCGACCGACTTGCCACTTGCCTTCCTTCCGTTATCCTGCAATTATACCCGTCGCTCTCCTCGAAGCCTTACGGTTTTCGAACTCGCCGAGCTAAGGAGTTCTTTTTTAGTTTCACCGGTTGTTTCACAGAAATCCAATTTTTTGCCTTTTCGACTGACGCGTTGATAATGTTTTTTTTCAATTTCGAATTTGTTTACATTATAGAAGTTGCTAATTTATTTAATTGTGCACAAGTGACAAAAAACTGCATCAAGTTTCGGATTAAAATTTTCTTTTAAAAATATTATGATTTTGAAACCCTTATAATTTATTATGACTTTAAAAATATTAATGTTCAACAATGTATTGCCACTCCACAGTATAATATTTTTTAATCTTTTTTACTAAGGAAAAGTTAAAGAATACAAAGTTATACCAGTTTTTTAAATTTTAATTTACACTAACGTAATTTATTTTTTAAGCCCAAAATCTAAAAATGTTTCCATATGCTTTAGCTTTCTTTTTAACTTCCAAGCAATTAATGCAAGAATTTTAATCTTGCTAAGCAATAATTTGAGTTAGCATTTGAGTTCATACCAATTTCCTAACTGTTATTCCAACCAGTGGTTTTTCATTATTCAACAATTGAAATTTAGTTTTTTATTTATTGCTATTTCTACATTACTTGCAACATTTTTCATTTGAAATGCATTTCAAAATATTCTGAACGTGTAAAGTAGATGAACTTTATTTTAGCAAAAAAAATTCAAGGATTGTCGTGATTATTAGAAGTTTTTTACTTTTTATGAAAAACTCGGGATGAGGGCGATGGAAAGTCAATAAGCGCGCATGATAAAGAAGAAAACTGTCGTATCAATTGAATGTAACATTGCAGGCTTTCTTACCCCTCTGTAAAGTAATTATTTTTTTTATCTAAAAATAATCTAAAAATAAATTCATTATATTTTAACTTACTATAATTTCTATATATTTTATTAAATGTAATATTTTGAAACTTTATAAAAAAAAATTGTTTATTTTTAAATGCTGTTTCACAAATCAAACCTAATTTTATTAATACTTTTTTAAAATTCAATTGTATTCAATCATTTTTAGTAAATTTTATAAGATTCATAAAAAACTTTAATTTTTACTTCGATGTCAACAGGTATATTCTGCAGATGGCATGCCACAAATGATCTGTACAAATTGTCGTTGGAATTTGGACCGATGTTATAAATTTAAGCAGCAATGTAAAAAAGCAGACGAAGCCCTACGTGCCTATCCAGTTTCAGGAGTGCTTCCAAGACCATTTCCTCCATTATCGGGTGATCCTCCCGAAATAAGCAACAAAAGAAATCTAGAATCTAGAACTGCGAATGATCAAGCTAAGAAACCACGCTTAGATAATGGAGAAAGGGAACGTCGAGAATCAGGTCATGCTGGTATGAATAACTTATAATTTTTTGTAATTTATTAAATTTCACAGATTTCTGTTTCATTCATAATTATTTAAATATCATGTCTTTCTTTCATTTTGTAGTCCAACGTCAAGGAGAGTCTCGCGCAGAAAAACATCAACGCGAGGAGGAACGTCGTGACGTGTACGACGAAGAGCAGGACATGGGTAGCGAAGGTGAAAACGATGCCAATGATTCCAAAGAAGAAGCTAAACTCGAACCTGGCGAAATCCGCGTACACGCTTGCAATCAGTGCGATCGCACTTTCCCTCTCCTTCAGTCGCTCCAATTGCACATGCAACGAGCGCATCGAGATCGTGACTATAAGTGCACCGAGTGTGATCGCATGTTCTTTTCCAAATATGATTTAAATAAACACATGTCTACGCACTCCGAAGATAAGCCTTATACTTGTCAGATATGCCAGAAGCAGTTTTCGCGAGCGAACCTTCTACAAAGACATGAGAAAATTCATAGAGATGAATTAAGATATGGCTGTCCCCAGTGCGACAGAGAATTCTTTACCCCCGAAGAGCTTGAAAAGCATGAGGAGGCCGTGCACAAAGCTGTCAAACCTTTCCAATGTAATATTTGCAACAAACGCTTCACTTACAAGCAAGGTACACAAATTTCTTGCAATACATGCCTAATATATGGTCCAAAATAATTACATTTTTATTAATTTTAATTATTTGTTACACAGGTCTGGAACGTCATGAGATGCTCCATAATGAGGACAAATCCTTCGTTTGCGAGTATTGCAAAGAAGCGTTCCGCACTAGCACAAAGCTTGCTCGTCATCTGACCACTCATGCTGGTCATCGGCCTTATCTGTGCAAGCTTTGCCCACGATCTTTCTTACTTTCTCATCACTTGACCCGCCACATGCGCAGTCATTCAGTCGAGAAGCGGCATCAGTGCGAAGATTGTGGCAAAGCCTTCAAGCGTAAAGAGAGCTTGGAAGTGCATCAACTAACGCATGTTAAACGACCGGGCATGGGATTAGTCTGCGATGTCTGTCAAGAATCCTGCCGTAATCGAGCTGACTATGTCACGCACATCAAACAGCACATTGAGGCAGGCGAGAAGATGGGACCGGACGGTTTACCTCCTGATAATAAAGATAAGCTTGGTGAAACTGAAAGTGAAGAAGACGATGATGAGGATCAGTATTCGGATGGTGATGACGATTATGAACCCCCATCGTCTTATGTTTATTCAGCCAAAAAGATGCAGAAGGCTGTACCAAGGTCATCGAAAGGTGAGAGTGAGGAGGACATTGCAGAAAAAGAGGACAAGAATGAACAAGTGGTTTACGTGCGAGGAAAAGATGGTAATGTTCTGAAGAAGACGATTAAAACACTTATGCCCATTCAACGAAGGGGCGAAAATGCTCCAGAAACAAAAAAACCCACTCAGACCAGTCCACAGATTATTAATGCAAAACAAATCAAATCTACTGAAGTGCAACAATCGCAACCTACGCAAAAGGTCAGAGTTGATGAGACAGAAGCACAAGTACAAAAGATTGTCGCATCTGTTTTCAAGGAACATAAAATACCTCTTAAGAATCAAGGTTTGTTTTTTTTTTTTTTTTTTTTTACATTAATGTTTAAGTTGAATAATAAATTAATTTATAATTTTATTCGAATATTTAGAACCAGGTAAAGACTCGCCTCAAGTTGTTACGAGACAAGCTGCTCAAACGGTCACAACACCAACTATCATCAAAGAAGAAAAAATTGATCCGCCAATATCTAATATTGGTCAAAAGAATGTTAACACGGTCAAAGTCATTAAAAGGATTGTTGTCAGAAAACCTGCAGGTAGTATTGATGCGACTCAAATGGGTCTTTCAGGTCCTGTAAGAGAACTTGTTCAAGAAGCTGCTGGAAGTTCCGTGCAACAGTCTCCTTCAACGTCAGGTCCTAAGGTAATTCTTAATTTAGGTGTATCTTAGATTTAAAAAAAATAGTTATTGAATTGAAAAAAATATTTGTTGCTAAAACTATTTAACATTTTAATTCAAAAATATATTTAATTTCAGGTTACAAAGAGAGTTATTGTACGTAGAATCATTCGTCAAGGTGACACTACACGTGAAGTAATCATGAATCCTGATGGTACAATCATTGACCCGTCAGAACTTGCCAAACTACCAACGGGTAATGTAGTTAAACGCGTGGTAGTGAAGAAGCCTTTGGATAAGGGTCAGAACATCGAAGCAATGTTGCAAACTACTGATGCAAAACAAATTTTAAGAATGGCTGAAAATGAAGATATTGTTAAAGCAAGCACGCTTTTGCCTTTACCAAAAGTTACTCAAGTTCAAAGAGTCGAACAACCGAAACAGGTATTAAGACGAATTACTCAAAATATTCCAATGTATTTGAATAACTAACAAACTAATTTAAAAAATGAAAATTAATAGGTCGTCCACGATGAAACTAAAGAAAAACTAGAGCAGTTGGAAAAGCGAGTTGAACAGCAGCGGCTTAAAATTGAAGAGCTGCAAGCCCGAAAACAAGAGTATGATGCATGCGATGATATGATGCCTGAACGTCACGATGAATCCGAAGATGAACAGCAGTTACCTCTAAAACGCGTTTTTGTTAAGCGCAATAAGAGTATTTACGACGAAGAGCGTGAGTACAATGACGAAAAAGAAACTGAAAAGGATGATAGTGCAGAACCAACTGAAAATATTAACGAAGTTCCCAAAGAGTATTCTAAGCTAGAAGAATCGACGGAAGAATCTGTAATATTTGACGATAAAGAAGATAAAGCTCTAAACCCCTCAAAATCAATCGAGGATGCAAAGATCATTATAATGAAGCCTGAAGAAAACCAACCTGATGTCGATGAAATGAGTAGGGAATTATGCAATATTCTTGACTCCACGGAAACAGTAGTGAAAATGCAAGAAAATGTCCTTAATAATTTAACGCAAATAACAGGAACTGATGAAACTTCACAAAAAACTTTTGCAGAAGTAACTCAAGTAGCTGAAGAGACTGTAGAATCTCAAGACGAGAG
The DNA here is from genome assembly GCA_900474385.1 of Ormyrus pomaceus. NCBI lineage: Eukaryota > Metazoa > Arthropoda > Insecta > Hymenoptera > Ormyridae > Ormyrus > Ormyrus pomaceus. The sequence continues at coordinate 5,981 of UCOM01002653.1, read as the reverse complement.
AATTGAAGAAGTGTGCGAAGCACCAGGTTCTACAATAGAACAGGAACTTATGGAGCAAGAAGTTGTTGCTGAAGAAATGGAACAAAATCAAGAGCAAGAACAAGTGGAACAACAGTTGCAAGAACAGGTGAGTTGTTAAATTTTTTATTTTTATTTTTCCTATCTTATGAAGATGCCGATAAATATTTATAAAATGTTATTATTATTTCAAAAAATAATATTTTTGTATCTAGTTTAAGATGGAAGAAGACAATGAACAACAAGAGCCAACGCTGAAGATTGTAATTACTCAATCAGAAAATGATGGAGTAAAACTTGAATTTGAAAATAACGAAGTTGCAACAGAAGAAGCTGAAAATATTGAAAGGACTGAATCTGGGCTGTCTGCTCTCAGTGCGCAAGTTCTATCCACGACAAATGATATATTTGAAACATCAGAAGCAACTATGGAAGTCGACGTTGATAAAAATGCAGAACAAGGAAACCTTGACGATTCAGTAATTGAACTATCGGTTACGAATGAGACAATTAATCTAAATGAGACCACGGACAGTAGAGACAGTTTAGAGGATAAGCTTTCGCAAATGGAAGGATAATTATACATAAAGAAGAAATGTTGTACAATAAGTGAATATAATTAAAATCCTCAGTGGCTATTGATGTCATTTGTGGGACTCTAGCGCACGTTTTTGTGTCTCGAAAAGAACGGGTTTTTACTTCATTGTTGACTCATTTTATTTATTACTTTACGATTTTTTATATTAAATAAATAGTTTTAAATACAAGAAGTAAGATGGTATACTTAGGAATCGTAAAGTAATAAGTAACAATGTTAAAGTAGATTCAACAATGAAGTAATATTCTTCTGGATCAACGGTTAAAGCTCTCGTTAATGAGAATTTGCGACTGCATCAATGATTTGTTAATGTATACGCGGCATTGTATTTTTCTCTGTGAATTCTTTAAGTCTGCTTGCCAAAGGCTGTCGTATTATGAGCTGAGGTGTACTATACATACTTATATTTTAATGGTTATACATTCCAGTAACAATTGGTTGACTGGTTTGTAGTTAATAACTATTCTACTATTTCTCCACACAATCATTATTTTTGAATCGAAAGTAAGGACAAAAATTTTGTTGTTCCTTGATATTTAATCCATAAACCACCGCTTCATTTGATTGAAGTCCGCATAACGCCGCAGTCGTTCAAAATGATAAAGGATTCATAATGAATTAGATGATCCAGTAAAGCCTTGTAAATACCTGACCATTCCCTTCAGAATTAATTTTATATAAACGTTTATCTTCTATTGTAATTGTAAACAAGTAAGCTTAATCTACGAAGAATGGTGAAAGAAGACTATACACGAGTATAGATTTTACGAATATTTATTTACGCTTGACAGAAGCAATGTAAAAAGCATGAATATTCGGGAACAAACTTTAACATGTAGAATCGCTGGATCACTTTTCCCATCGATCTTTCGAAAACTGCATTTACGAAAATGCAATTGACATCATCGAAGTTAAGATATATATTTATCTTAATTTTTGTTAATAAAAATGTCAGCACTCTTTTGATGATGAGATTTTTATTTGCTATTTTAATGGAATTTGTTAAAAAGGTGCAAAAAAAAAGTAATATTTTTTTCTAAAATTTTCTCTAATTAGATGAATCAAGTGCAGAAGTTTTTAACCCAATTACTGCCTATTGTACATTTTTGCGTTTATGAAAAAATAATTTTTTTATTTGACATTTTATGTATTTTTTAAATGAACTGATACAGTCAATATAATTTCGAAAATTGAACCCGCAAGATGTTATTGCATCTTTTATCACATCTGTATGTATTACAAAGACACATTTTTGTAATTGCTCATTATTATATAGATTTTTTGAATATATAATTTTTGTGAAACATGGTAATGTAAGGTAATAAAAACATTTTATTATAATAATAACAAAATCATTGTTACATTTAAAAGCTCTATATTAAATGCAAAGTACCGTTTATACTATAAAAAAGGATTCAATTAACCCTTTTACTTCTCGAAATCCTTTTAATTATTGAAGTATCAAACTTTTTTTATACGAAGCAAATTTTCTGTGATCTTTTACATCAAATGCTACTTTAAGAATTATTAGACTTTATTAAGCAAAAATTTTAGATGTATAAGGAAAAAATATTTAACACATGAGTAACTTATTCAAAATATATAAAATTTATTAGGTAAGATAATTGTTATATATTAATATCATCTAGTAAACGCTATTGCGTAAAACTTATTATTAAAATATAACTTTCCAAAAGCGCAGATTTTCATTATTGAAAGTAATAAATAAGTATACAAAGTATATTTCGCAGATTAGTATTGTTCTTCTCTTATGACTAAGCTTAATACAAAATATAAAATAAATCTACTATGACATTTAACATTTACTTTCGTGCATAGTATTGAATGCAGATATTTAAATCCGAAAATCTATTTTTGCAGTATAATTTTTTCAATAACAAATACAATATTACTCATTGCACGTAAAAATAGAATCGTCAAAAAAAGTCACTTCTATAGGAAATACAATAGAAGGTATTTATGATGTATTCTTTAAGAATATGAACATTGGCAAGCTATATAAATATTTTTTACGAATTGCAACTTAAATGAAAATGCATATTAATAAAACGTATGTTAATACACATTTATTACGTGAAAAAGTGAATTCAATTGTAATTCAATTGTAGTAAAAAAAAAGAAAAGTTTCTAATGGATTCTGTAAATTTATACACTTATAAAAAGTTGTAAATTGCTATAAAGATTTAAATTGGAAGACATCAGCTGGATTACAAGCTTATGCCATTACACTATAAATGATTCAATCGTAAACTTTGCAATGTTATCTTGTTTATAAAAACTTAATAAAATCCTTAGACTTTCCCACGTATAATAACACGTGATTCATTGATTTAAAATTTACTTCTCTTTTTAAATTGCATAAACTCTATCAAGAATACCATTCTCATGTCAAAACAATCATGCGATTCCGCAGAGCAATAAATTTGTATTAAACGACCTAAAATACAAAAATATCGCCGAAATACTTTTGCGATTTACGAAGAATGCGAATTCATTTTCCGCGGGCGTGTATATATATGTATATGCATGCAGCTGGCCGCTGAGTCTCGCAGCGCAATAAGAAGAGAAAGAGACGGAGAGAAGCGCCGTTCGAGCCGGGCGCTTAATTGGAGGAAGATGGTCAAGCCGGCTGCGATCCTTTCCTGGTGGTGAGTCGGTGGAGCTGCAAAATAACGGACATCGTGCTCGATCAGTGCGGTGCACACAGAGTTTAATGCGCCGAGCGCTTCCTTTCTCTTTTTCTCCCGTTTCTCCGCTTTTAACAGCGCATTATCTTTCGGTTATGTTTTTTTTCTTTTTTTTTTTTCAATTATTTTGACCCCATCTCGCCGATCTTTACAGGCCACCCCGTCCACTGTCTATGTACTCGAACCGCTGTGGGGCAGACAATTATACTTCTTCAGTTTGCGTCGGAAGCTGGCTTTTAATCTAATACTTGTATTATATTTTACGTTTTAATAAGAATTAAATCAAGTGAATGAAACTGACTGAGTGGATTATAAAAAATGTACAAACATATATCATATATCTTACTTTGACACACACGTTTGAAGAAAAGCGAAATGTCTGTTAATGGTTAGTTTCCTCTTTAATGTCTCTGAAATATCATTAATTGCATTTTAGTACAACAGCGTTACCATTCAACAGCTGTAGGCAAAGGAACTAAGAAAAATAATTGGCGTTCACGCCCACAGCGATAATATGTATTATGTGCGCACGGTTACAGGAAAAAAAAATAAGTGTGTGCATGAAAAATCGTTTAGAGCACAGTGAAAATATCACAGCGAACTCACCTCTTTCTCGTCGGCGTTGTAAGCCCTGGGCAGCTCGGGTTCCGGGGCGTGTCCGACCGCGTGGGAATAGACCAGAGCACCGGCGACTCCGCCGAGGATGGGCCCGATCCAGTACAGCCAGTGGTTCGGGTAATCGCCCTGAATCACGGCGGCGCCCAGCGCTCGCGCTGGATTCATCCCGGTGCTCGTTCGCGGGATCTGAATATTATCATTTCGTTGCTTCAGTCTTTTGGAACGATAATTGCCCCCGGCTTGCTATTCGATTTCGCGTGGCGGAGGGGAGAAATTTTAAATTAACGCGCTTTACGCGCGAATCGAAGATTTAATGTTTATATAGCTTTTAACGTTGATTCTCGTATTACGGATTTTATAGAGCAGGCAGCTTTATAAGTTTACTCTCGGCAGCTTGTTCAGTTTAAATGTCAATTGTTGGACGGAGTCCAAGCCAACGGAATTTCGAAACCCATTTATCACTTATGCTGCAACAAACTTTACACTTAATTATTCGTGAAATAAACGCGTTGATAAATTACGATAGATTTTTAATTTTAATCAGCCCATGACATTGCACTTAAAAATCCTATTATTGTTTCAAATTGAATCACGAATTTGAAATCTTGAAACTAGCTCGATCGCGCTTCAATCTAAAAACAGCTCGATCGTCGTCGTGACATACAAGTGCCAGAAAAGTCGAATTCCTTAAAAAGAAGAAGAAAAAAATCGCGATTCAAACGATCTAAAGGCTCGAGCAATAAATAAACTGGAAACGATCTTTTATACGTCTCGGACGCGAGTCTCACGGCCTCTCAGCCCTACAAACGCCGCGCGCTCGGATATATTACATCGACGAAAGGAAATAAAAAAAAAAAAAAAATGGGCAAAAAGTAAACTTACACCAACGATGTGTCCAATTGTGACGGCCAAGCCGATGATCAGCGGCGCCAGGGGTTTGCTCTCAATCTTGCCGGAATCGCAGGCGCCGCAGACCACCAGGACGAGGAGGAACGCGAGGAAGAACTCGACGCCGAAGCCCTGGACCGGCGTGAGGCCGTTCTTGAGCTCGACGGCGCCCAGGCTCAGCTCCATCTTCTCCGAGGACAGGGCGCGCAGGATCGCCGAGCCGGTTATCGCGCCCACGCTTTGCGCGAGAACGTAGAAGAGCGCTCGTATCAGCGGGATCTGTGTCGAGAAAACGATTGACGATGGATTTATTTCTGCTTTTCGCAAAATTTATTATATTGTATAGATATCTCCCCGGCGCGTCCGAGGAGCGTGACACGCGCGGCTCTCTCGCTCACCTTGCCGATGGCGAGGAGGCCGAACGTCACGGCCGGGTTAACGTGGCCGCCGGATACGTGTCCGATGACTTGAATGACGGCGGCGACCGTCAGACCGAAGGAGAAGCTGATGGCGAGGATGCTACCGGTCATGACGGCGCCGCAGCCGAAGAAGTTGAGCAGCAGCGTGCCCAGGAACTCGCAGACCATCGAGCGCCATAGTCCGCCCTTCTTGTCGGTGACCTCGTGGGCGCCTAAGGCGTGCCTTAAACCCGACATCTGGAATAACAAGGGAGAATATTATATTTTTATTTTGCTTCCTTATTTTTGTCTTAATTTTAACATAGTTTTTGTGATGAATATGAGGCGATTGGTGAATCGAATCTCTCTTGAAAGAGTCTGTTTTCTAATTGTTCTGTTTAACGCAATGAGGACGATTTTTGTGTAATCTTACTAACAACTTTGCTTAAAAAGAAAATATACCGTTTAACCTAGTTCACTATATATTATTATGCTTCTATTACTTTTGTTGCTCTGTACAGTTTGTACTTGTTGATCTGACAAGGAGAGTGTACGACATTTGGGTAATGGATTTTCCTATAACTTTGGGATATGTTTTCTAATATTAAAATATGAAGGAAATTTATAGTCGAACAAAGAATGACTATTAAAATAATATAAAAAAATCTACTTAAGGTGGCTTCGGCGCGTGGTGCCGTATCAAGTCGGGGCCCCAGTGGGCACCTTCTTTGTTTTTGGCAATTTTTAAAATTT
>UCOM01002652.1:0-24086 GCA_900474385.1 Ormyrus pomaceus | reverse complement strand
TGCTAGAAAGAATTTCACTTTTTTACTTTATATATATACATATATATATATATATATTTTTTATATATATATATATATAGAGTAAGATGTAGAGTTTGAAACGCAATGCATCAGTCGTCTTTCGCAGCAACGCCGTTTAATGATGCTAATGTTCGTGTGTCTTTTACCGCAATACTTCGTTTAGATGGTACTTTAAAAACATACACACACGTGTCATTCGTTTTTTATGGTTTATATTATATTTACGCACTAGCACAATGTCAGCATGCCGCAATACGTGGAGGCCAGCCCAACATCAGCACCTGGTCAGGGGGAAGAGGACTGCCTATACCCGATTAGTCCCCAGTTATTACCCACGGCGAAACCCTACGTTCAGCCTTATCCTCTAACTCGCGAACAATTGTACACCATCGTAAAGCCAACGCCACCACTGCCTTACCCACTGCCCTTAATTCACGACTTGATGAACCAGTTAAGTCTGGGCTCCTTCTCGAAGTCCCCCGTCATCCAGCACCACTACTACAACACCCTGCCGTTCGCTCGCAATTCCTCCCCGCAAATGTTTCCAGCGACAAGCGATCTGATGATGACGGACGAGTACCTGCGACAAGGACTGCGGCCACAGTTCCATCAGCTGAGGCACTCGAGTTTGCCGAGATGACACTTGGCCCCGAGCTGCGCCACTCGACTGTCGAGCGAACTTAATCGCAACCACTTTCATAAACGCAGCACGCACTTCTTCTATCTCTTCTTCTTCTACTGCTACTTCTACCACTACAACTACTCTTTCTACTTCTTCTACTTCTGTTCGTTCATTCGCACAGGTTCGGCCGCTTTCTTTTCTTTCTTCCGCTTATATCTCAGACTTTGGTTTAGCCAGACATCTATCCCTTTTTTCCACTTTTGGCTTTTGAACCCATTAACACCTCCACTTTTTGGATCGCAATTTTTTATACAGACGGAACAAGAACTTTTTGATGTTTCCCTCAAGGCTTCTTTTGGGATAGAGATTATTTAGGTAAAAACTTAGAGGTTTCAGCTCGATTTTTTCGCACATTTTTTGGGTGTACATGTGCGTCTATGATGCTATAGATTTTTGGCTTTGACTAATAGATTGTAAACTTGTATATAGTGTGCTAAATTTTTTTGTATAACACATGTTGTGATTAACATTTCAGCATCTGCATTCAACTGTTGTAAAGGTTTGTCTCGATAATATCAAAACACACTTTTCTCAATCGACAATTTTCTTGCACTAATTAATTGATATTGTCGAGAAAAGTGGATAAAAATGGTAAGATAGAAATTGTCAATTAACTGAAATCTTTTTTGGTTTGAAGTTTTGGTTTTTAACCTTTTCACACTAATGTTCTAAATGTTTGTTTCACTAAACTACAAATTTTTTTATTATTTAAAGATACATATATTTTTTATTGCAATTGATGAAAAAAATCATTATTAGCGAGCGTTAAATGTATGTATCTTTCATTTGTTCAAAACAGAACTTTTATAATGTTACTTTGAAAGTAAAGCACAATTTTCAATATGAACCTTTAAAGGCCGGGAAATGCGGTAAGATGAATATATCGAGTCGTGATTAATTTTTTATACGTCTACTTAGATGGATCATAAAGCCGAAATGCCCGGCCTCTAAAGGCTAAACTGTTTGAATTTCTGCACAAGTTTTTATTCCACACTTGATTTTCACGTGACTTCTTTAGTCCAGACTACTCGAAGAATTATTTGAGAAAACATAATACAGATTCCTCGATAATTCTTGGTGTCGATTAAAGAGCAAAGGGAAATTCTGTAAGCTGTTTTGAGAGAGCGAGAGAGAGAGAGAGAGAGAGAGAAAGAGAGAGCAGCCAATGTAAGCCGAGTGCTGGGCCGAGAGCCTGAAGCTTTGGGACAGTCCGTAGAATAAATAGCCACCCGTGTGACTTTGTTTTTCAGTACAACCTGGATTTCCGAGGTCTGTCGGCGCGCGGGGCCGGCGGCTCGCCGTACCGGGGCGGAGACGGCGTGGGTGCCGACGGCGACGGCAGCGGAGCAGGAGGCGACGGCAGCAAGGCGGGCTCCGCCCCCGGCAGCGATCCGTCCGTCTGACAGTTCGGGATGGCCCGACGGGCCAAGGGGGACGCTCGCCGCACGCGGGTCTCCTTTTTGCTCTTCTAGGCTCCTCGCGTTTCAAGCCCCACCCATCCCGGAGCAGGTGTCGCGCGCTCCCACACTACCAGGCTATTTACTTCATCCTCGCCTGTTCGCCAGGGGCAAAGCCGAGCAGAGGGCTCTCTCTGCGCGCTTTCGTTTGCGTTGTTCGGCCTGAACCGGCAGCCACTAGTCACCGACGTCGTCGTGGGGCATGAAACGAGCCTGAGAAGGAAACCTGAGGGCGGCAGCAGGGCGGTCAGGGACGTACTTTGTGGCAAAGACGAAGTCGAGATGACGTGTGACGCGTTGTTGGACTCCAGCAGACTAGTCATCACGACATCTACACCCCTAGCAGCGTCGAGGCAAGGCGAGAGCGAGGCGCTCGCAGCTGCCGACGCAGCTGCCTTTGCTTGGACAGCCTCGACTCGACGAGGCTATCGCGGACCCGTCTGACGACTGGGCTTCCCTTTGTAAATAAACAGTGCCACGGACTTTCGTCCTTTCTTTTTTGTCTACTTCGATTAAAATGTACAGTCGCGAATTAAACAAAAAACTAGGGAGACCGCGAGGGGCTGCCGAGCTGCGCCGACAAGCCCGACGATGCTTTCTTGAGATCGAGTGGCGTTGCCTCAAATCTTACTCAAATCTTACTCAAATTCAGAGTTTGAGAACGATTAAAGTAATAATAAATGTACACTGGTCGTCGGGCTCGTCGTTCGAGCTTCTCCCGCGCGACGAGTCTGTAGTTTCTACGTCGGAAGTAACATTTACAAAGTCTTTTCTACACACTCGGCGGTAAATATATATATATATATATATATGTTACATATATGTGTGTGCATGTATGCGCGGCCGCAGCGCCTTAAATAAGAAATCTAGATCCGTAATTTTAATGACAACAAAGATTATTAAACAAATACAAAACAGTGAACTGATTAATCTCTAACGAATTATAGAGGAGGTGAGGATTTGAGGGCACAGGGAAGGACCCAAAGTTCGAGAATGTAACGTTTAGGTGCATTTATAGATAGCCTAGCATGTTAATAAATACATATAAATATACTTTTTTCGATTATCACTGTTATCCTTATGAATATATATATATGTAAAATCGTGAGCTCGGCGAAATTGTTGTAAATACGGATATTCATATATATACGCGTTGACGTTTTATTATTTTCTCGTTTCACCTTCTGTACTCGTATCGTACAGAGTTGGCACAAAAGAAGCTCGATTGATTTACGCTTTCGACGCTCAATGTACTGCTAGGCGACGAGCAAAAAATTGTCAAATAAAGGGGCGCACTCGTACAAATTTTCGTATACGCTTAATCACAATATATATAAAAATATATGTCAAAGAGTGCACCTCTTTATAAAACCTCAAAGAACCACACTTGCATTTTGTTATGCGCAATTTTCTTTCGTTTCTTGTGAAAGTAGATCCACAGACTCGTCGCAAAAATCGGTTAGCTGTATAAATTGTATCAATTCAAAAAGTAACACCAACAAGTACTGACTCGTCTCTGGATCTACTTAGGGTTTGCACTATGATGCACCAAAGCGCAGGAACTTCGCAAAAATCGCTCGTGTTATCACACTAAGACGACCGATTATTCGAATTGTCCTGAAAAGTTCCTAGGTACATGTTTGAAAAAAACGAGGTTTCGCGTCTCGTTTCTTAAAAATTAGTTGCGTCAATAAAGTACATTTATATATGTCGATAATTGTGTATATTGCTATTACAACAATTGTACAAACTCTGTATCATACCTTTCTTTTCGATTTAGTTGTATGCTATGATTTCGTGATTTATAAAGGATATATGAAATACTAATTATAAGTTTTATAAAAAAAGATTAATAAGCAAAAAAAGTAACGATACTCGGGAAAAGAAGTGAGGTAGAAAAAATGACGGCACAAATATTTTTTAACGGAAAACTTGGCGTCGAGAGTAATAATTTCTAGTCAAACTAATCTTAATCGTATTATCAGTCTTTAAGTCGTTAATTTTCTGGAAAAGATTTGGTGCTTTTAGTCTTTACCGATGCCACGCCTTATATTAAACGCATTCGTTGAAACTTTATTACGTAATTATCACGATTTCCTGCTCTTTTTTCGATACGAAGCAATCTCAACACGAGAATAATTCTAATAGTGCTAAAGAAGCAAGGTTATTTAGTACCTTAGAAAGTGAGGCAAAGGGAAAAATAAAAACTAATACCTCGTGTTATATTATATGCTGTAAACGACATAGCGTTGATGGCTTTTGTTATTCAGGAAGGAAGGAAAAGCGCGCAGCCGCGTTTTCTATGATTTATGGGGATAAAGATTTATTATAATATAACGGTGAATGTTGTTGATCATTAATATACAGAACACTTGACACATTTAACGCAAGCGTCATCGGCATTTTATAAATGTTACTGTCAGATCGTGTGCAGAATATGTCATTAAAAGAACAAGTCTTTCTCGGTGTACATTAATTACTTGGATAAAATAAGCAAAAACCATTCCATATATACTTGCTTTCAAGCTCAATCGATGACGCTCTCTATTTTCTCGTAATGTTTTTCAATATTGTTATTAGAAACTATTCTTGATATGTGTCTTGTACCCTGATAAAAATGGTTGTTTCTTAATTGCTTTTCAGGCACTTTACGTGTCGTTGAAAGGGCTGAGATCACTTTTGTCAAAGTACACGATTTTTTTCTTAAAGAATAACAAAAATAAATCACTTAATGAAATTTTAGATAATCGTAGAAGTCGGTAAACAATCTCTTAGTTCGAGTAACAAACGCACACATTGTTACGATTGCAATGGACAAAACTTTCGTTGAAGAATGAATGAGGTGATGAAAGAATAGCTTATTTCGAAAGTAAAAGCATCGCAGATCGTTATTTTATCTTGTACGAAAAGGTCGACTGTAAATTTAATTAGTTAAAGATTTTGTGCCTGTCGTTAAAGAAGAAATTTTCAGATTTTATTTGATTGTTGATTTATTTTTAATTATTATCTAGATAATGAATTAATTATTATATACGGTATCTTGTAATCTTTAGAGTAAAGTCGCGAAGGCAGAGAAAAACAAACGGAGCTTAAAAAACGGTTGAAAGTATAGACGTTTTATTTGAAAAAGTGAAAAGACATTTACAAGGTAATCGAATTCCATCTTTGTATTAACTGAAACCCTTCGAAATGTCGAAATTAAATGAAAATGTTTAAAAAAAAAACCGCTGAATCTGAGTCGATGACAATCCCGCGCGTTTAATTAGCCTTTAAAAAGCTGCACGCGAGTCGAAAAACTTTGAAACGGGAAGCGAACTTACAATAAACTAAGAAATAAAAACTATCTTACATAAAGTGCTAAATAATCTCTAATTACTAGCTCTCTCTTCGTCAATGCTGACACTCTCCTCAAAAATGAATGTAATCAGTTTCGCAGATTAAAGATAAATCTCACTCGCGTTATCTAAGACTCTTTAGCTACTCGATAACTGTCTAAGTATACACAAATAAATAGCCCTTTTCTCTCTAAGTGTGAAATCTAAAATAGTCTCTTTCTACGATTGCCTTCAACTTGCGACCGAATTTACCAATAAAACCGACTAAATTCGCTCGAGGACTGATCGTGAACGCGCACAAGAATCGTTCGCGTCAGTGTACGTCACGCACCGGAAGCGCTTTGTTATTGCATTTTTTAAACGTACCGATATCGCTTTTTATTCACTCGTCGCACGTTATTCTATACACGAACGTTCCGTCTCAAGCAAAAAGCTCAGCTTCAGCACTTTCTGAATCCTCGTAAGCCTACTGCTCTTGCCTCTTTGCACCTACTTATTCGGCGTCGATCGTTTATTTCGAAGCAGGAACCAATGCATCCGACGTATAAAGCTCGATATGTGAATTTTTACACGCTACTTTGAAGGATTTATTACGATTATTAACACAATAGTGTATCGCTTATTGTATCTGTCGCGCGAAAGAAATGACTAAAAACAGTGGTCCGGCATGTTTTCTGTACATAGATAACAGACAACAAAAAAAGTTTAAACGTTACTACTAAGAATACTATAAGGGAAAATAAATACAAGATCACTCGACTGATGCAAACCAATAAATAAATATACTGAAGATACTATAAGAATGGAAAATATACGTACTACTATGCAGTATAACTTCTCTTCGTGGCTCGAGACGCGCCTCCTAAAGGCGAAAAAACGATTAGCGATTCTTCTCGGTATAGACTAAGGTTTAAAAAAAGCCGTAGGCGTACATAGATTACAAACGATGGTGTCGTATATTTTGTGAGTAATAGCGCGTTTAGTGCAAAGTTTTGCTACCTCAAATTCGAGCTAGCAAGACTTTTGAACCGGAAGAAAATAATTCAACTCTCAAGTTTATATAGAAAGATAAACTACCAGATACTTTACATTCTTTATAGCGGTTAAAAGGGAAAGCAGCCAATGGCGCATCGCTCGGTTTTTATCGTCTAATTCAGCCTTTTTCCGACTGTAACGGAAATAGTGCGATTAATTTCATTCGCGTAAATGTCTTTGTCGTGTCGTAAATAAAGTAAGATAAGGGTTAAGAAGTGCGAGGGGATTTAAGAAAAGGGGATAATCGCAAATGAAACTATAGTCTTCCTGTCGATGCTTGGCGACGGCGTTTCAAAAGCGCGAAAATTTTTTCCACTATATATTATATATATATACATATATATATACATATATATCGAAGCAATCCGAGTCACGCAAATACTTGATGTGGTGAAAAACGAATGTCTAACGCTTATTACAATCGACCACCGGGATTTTGCTGGCAAAACACACACACACACACAGTACACGTACACAGAGTTACACGGAAAAAATTTAATTACTAATGGAATAAACATTGAATAATAAAAAAAAACATGTACCTATCTGCGGTAGTGTATATGGTCGACCGTTTGATTTGTATGTGGCGAAATAAAATAAAATGGTATAGCGAATATCTAGGATAGATTTCGTACTTCGTATTCAATGAACAATACTACTTCATTATGTAACGGAATATCGTACTCTTGAAGAGAGAAAAGAGCTGACGATAATAAGAAAATAAATTATTGTATCTGAAATCGCAAATCAGAGCTTTGTTATTTACCGTCACAACTCGTGCACTCGTTTTTCTTGTTATGATATTAGTTGATTATAATTTTAGTTACTTTTTGTGTTGTTTATTAATCGCAGCATTATTTCTTTATTGATAAATACATAAATTATTTAAAAATTTAATAGTTATACATGGATATACATGGATTGTGTCTTATTTCCTTAGCCTGCCACTATTGATTTTACTAATAATTCACAGAGGATCACTATTTTAATTAATTAATTAAATTATCTAAAAGTAAACAATTAATTATTTTTGTTTCGAGAAAAATATTTAAAAATTCCCATTCCTTTTCCTCAAAAAGCGATTGAACCGCAGAAAAAATTTTATCTATTAAAAATCCACCACACTCTGCCTTACCAAAAGCAGGTAAGCCAACGACCAGCGATAAGCCGACAGTCTACTCACCCCAAGCGATACGCGACCGACTAAAGGTAAAGTCTTCCGTGCAGCTCTGACGTCACGATTCCCAGGGGTCGAACTCTCGACACGCCTTTGGGGTAGCGCATTTAGTAGGCTCCGTGGGCGTGCGAGTAGTCTGTATTTTCGCTCGCGTCTCTTCTCGGGTCACATCTGCCTCCCTGAAAATGCTGTTCTAAGACTGGAACCAGCCGGACAATCTTCCCCGAGGTGAGCACCGAACCCCACGACGCTTTTGTTATTCGCGCTCGGCTGCGAAAATAGCTAATAAAAGAGCTCGTAAACGGCGAGTTTGCACGCTGCGAAAGTGGCTCTCGTACACAGAATGTGGAGCGACAGAGGCTCGTGATTTATCGCGTGTAGTTCTGATTTTTTCTTGGGCGAATAGGCTCGCGTGGAATCGCGATTAATCTGGCTCTATTTGTTCTTTCATTTGTGAACCCGCTATTGAGGACACGGTGTGTGAGAAGGCGTTTTTCGTTATTTTATTTTTTTTCAATATACGCTGCAAGGCTATTTTCGTGGCTGATTAAACTAGATTACCCTGGCAAATGCATGAGCACATTATTTCTTCTACGAAAATAATTAAAAACGATAAACTTTTAACAAGTTATTGTTAGTTCATATATAAAAATGGTACTCTATTTCTCGGTTTTTCATTAAACAGGCGCTATCGTAAAAATTGACACTTAAATCTACAGCTATGGCAATCGTTGAAGAATCACTTACTCTTGAAAGAGGTAAAACAAATGTTTTAATCATTGTACAGATAAATTTCAATGAAGTTTAATAAAATTAATGCTTTTATTTACAGACGTTAAAAGATCTATTGAATTATTAGACAAACTGCAGAAAAGTGAGTGGGCTGTTTTTTATTTAATTTATTACTGAAAATATCGAGCTATATAAGTTTCGTCCCTTTAAGGTGGAGAAATTCCAGCAACGAAATTGGCAGCTCTGCAAAAAGTCTTGCAAAGTGACTTTTTAAATGCAATTCGGGAAGTTTATGAGCACATCTATGATACAGTGGATGTTCAGGTAATAAATTTTTTCAAAATTGTACTTCTTTTTTTCTAAAAGCAAATTAATTGCAGTCATAAATTCGCTTAGACAGCCAAGAATAGCTGTTCTGGCATAAGTAGTAGTAGACGCAACATTTCCAGGTCACGAGTTTATAAATTAATAAAAGTCTGAGTTACTCTCGCCACAATAATCCCTTCATAAAAGCTCAATTGCGAAACTGAAATTAGAAAAGTTTAATACTTGAAAGGCTAATGAAATTCGCCAGACTAATTGCCCTTCTAACACTACCAGGGCTCTCAGGAAGTGCGAGCCTCGGCGACAGCAAAAGCAACAGTTGCAGCGTTCGCAGCCAGCGAAGGTCACGCGCATCCTAGAGTCGTAGAGCTGCCCAAGACCGAGGAGGGCCTAGGCTTCAACGTCATGGGCGGAAGAGAGCAGAACTCGCCTATTTACATATCCAGAATTATACCGGGCGGCGTGGCTGACAGGCACGGAGGCCTCAAACGTGGAGATCAGCTTCTTTCGGTCAACGGGGTGGTAAGATCTTTTCGCTTGCTGTACTAATCAATTTGGAAACTAACAAAATAGAAACTTTAATTATACTGTTGTAAAAAACCAATGATCTCCATCGTTGCATTCTCTTTCCAGTGCGTCGAAGGCGAAAACCACGAGAGGGCCGTGGAATTGCTGAAGCAAGCCCAAAGCTCCGTGAAACTCGTCGTGCGCTACACGCCAAAGGTACTCGAGGAGATGGAGATGCGCTTCGACAAGCAGCGAGCTGCCCGCAGACGTTCGCACGTACCTTAAACGACAAATCCAGAACGTACTGCGACAAATCAAGATCCTATAGTATTACCTCTAACTGCACGAAAATCAAAATTACCCTTGTCACGCACTTGTCACACGCAGGCACGCAACTCGTGTAGCAGACTCTTACGTCTCTATTAGCATCGTCTTTCAGTGTCTCCGAGCAAATGAATGGTTGATGTTTCGTAAAAGTAGCCTCGCGGTGATGTACTAATGCAATGTATTGGACCAAATTGATTTAGTATATTTTTTTAACGACTTCGAATTGACTTTAATACTAAATTTTTCGGGAGTTTCGGTTTTTATCGACAACTTTAGTAGTTATCTCGTGCAATGGTTTATCGTCTATTCGCCAAGTATAAAACTCTTTTATCAAAACTACCATGCGAACTCTGCGTGTAAGTCTCCGTGTATGCTAGTCAAATCAAATATACCATCTGTGTAAATTTAAAGATTTTGATTTGTGGTAAGAATCTTATTTAAAGGAGTATTTGAGTCATCTTCTAGTCTCGATAAGTATATAATAAAATGTGTTCTAACTAAATTAAAGCTAATTAGTTATAGTTCTTGTTATCTACTGCATATTATTGTTACTTATATGATAATTAAGGCTGAATTTGACTTGTTTCTTCATGAAGGAATTGAAATTTCGAGTTAAGAGTATCAATAAATATACTATCAAAACATAAAAAGTACACCTTGTCATTGTTCGCCCAAACCTTTCGTTCAAAACTTTATCCTAGAATGTTTTTTAAATTCTGATTGGCATTGCCAAAAATGGAAGAAGCTCAAGTATACTTTAGTGGTTATTAACGATACGCCAAGCCTGCTCCGCCAGTCTAATTATGTCAAAATACAATAGGCGAAACAATTCTTTCATTACAATAGATTTTGAACTCAACTCTTTCGGAGCTACTGGACGAAATTTCGAAAAATTCAGTAATGCTCACAGCTGCGCAATAAAGGTAAAAGCAAGAAAGCTCGCACGGACGCTTGGCAACGGGTTAACTTCCCCGACTCCTGGCGCACTTTCCTCCCCGGGGGATCGGGCAAGTTTTAAAAAGGCGCGTAGTGCGCGGTGAATAAACCATCGGGACGCACGCCGCTCGAGCGAAACAGTAAAACAGTTATAAAAACAGCCGGTAACCGCTGTTAAAATCAATTATTCAGCCGACTTGCGGCCTCGTAAAAGGCGGCCCGAAGAAAAGTCGTTGTGTCGGCAAGTTAAGGGCTGCTCCTTCCAGAATTCGGAGCCCCCACCTCTCGTAAAGCCCGGGCAGTTAAAACTTGCCGGCGGAGTTATCAAGGAGTATGACCGACACCGCTGCCCGCTGGAGACGATGTCTCCGGCCTTTAATGTCGAGCTGCACTGCGTTTAACGATTTAAGCCGCTAAGGGATGGACACTTGATATCGGAAGAGCTGCAGGAGGAAAGAGTCACTTAGCTTACGATGATTGATTATTTTTTCAGGCTGGGGAATGACGCTTTTTATTCAGCAGCCCAAATGGCTTCCTCTGTAAAACTGCTAATTGCAATATAATTATATAAGTTTGGCCAGGCAAAAAGTTTTTCATATTAGTTTCAGAAAAATTGACAAGTTCTTAATATATAAAAAAAATTATAGCTTTATGAAAATAAAAACGCTTAATTTTCTTTTTTAAAACAAAATCATTTAATCACTTCTAATAAATTATATTAATTTATTTTTTAAACATTTTATAACTGTAATCGTCAGTCGGTTCAATGTTCAATCGGAAGTACTTTCTCGTATATTATTCAGCATCCATCCAATAGGTGGCTCCACTTGCAGTGCTTGAGCGTTTCATATTTTAAAGTACATTAGTAGTGCAGTTCAGTTCAGAAAAATCCACAAAACCAATTTTCAAATATTTAATAAATTAATAATACTTGATAAAATCATTTAAACGTAGCATCCACGAATCAAAACTGAATTAAATCAATTAAATCACATAAGAAAGCTATTCTTAACAAAGCACAGGACTTTGTTTATTTCTTAATAAAAAAACAAGTTAACTTATTGAATAACAGGAAAAAGAAGAAAAAGCATAATAAAAAGGCAGGAAAGCCCTTAGAACGGAGGCTCTCCTCCAATCGCGATTACTCTCCGGCGCGAAATTACAGAGCCGGCATTTCCCGGAAAGCGTTCGCATAATAAAAGCCGTCTATGCGCAATGCTAGGCTGCAATATCGCGACCTTAATTCCCTCGGTATCGCCTAGCATATCCCCCAGATAGAGGCCCGGGGATAGGGTGGATTCTCTCGCTTTCCTCCCTTTTTTTTCTCCGGGAAGCACCTCGGATATCACTTCGCCACTCCTCCTCCTGCACTTTCCCGCGCGGCATCGCCAACAACTTGCCGCGCCGCCCTCGTTAAATATGAACGAGACGATGCCCTTACGAATCTCGCAGCTCTGTGTTTTTTTTCTCTCTCTCTATCTCTCTCTCTCCTCTCCGCCTCTAAGCCAATCTCGAATCAATGATAATTCGAGAATTATTGCCTCCCAGAAGGGCAGATCTCGGCCGGGTTTCGCTCATTTTCCCGCCTCGATCGCAGTAAGGATGATTCTCCGGGAAAAGAGGATGCCGCATGAAAGTTTCATTGCGGGGGAGTCGAGGGGTATTGTTTAAATAGGCGATTCTCATGCATAACGGCTCATCGGCTGTATTTCTTTTCTCGGTGAATTAGTGGCCTTTCGAGGACGCGATCTGGATTGTTTAATTGCGCGTAAAAGATTTATGAAGCAAAAATTCGGGATGTCACTTGCGCCAAAATCGTATTAGGAATTAATCTTTCGAAGGCTGGAAACGAAATTCTAGACGAAGCTCGTAACAATATTATACAGACGATCCACAAATACTCTGAGCATGACTATTAAATCTCCGTCTGAAAATTTACCGCCAATATCGAATCAGTCGTGCCGCGTTAAATTTCGAAAAAATTAAAACTTGCCCCAGTTCCGTCTCGGCTTTGCTCGCGGGAGCTTAAAAAAAAGCTGCATTATTCACTGCTTAATATTAAAATAATACTATTTTTATCGACCAGCTCCTTGAATTATTAAAGCAGGAAACCTGCAGTGTCCCTCGCGTTCTACCCCCCCCCCACCAAACGGCGGCTCGCGCCTCTTTTTAAATCGAGTCCGTTGGTTTTTCGCGCGGCTAATTTCCCGAGTATAAAGATTTCAAGCCGAAAAGAGGACACAGAGGCGGGGAAAAAAGCGAGCATTGTTTAAAAAAAGGCCGCGGCTGCATGATTAATCAGTCCGCGCTCCAGTTTTTCTGGGGAGAAAAAATCGTCGGGAGGATAATTTGTGGACGGTCGAGATTGATATATGACCGGAGGCTTTGGGAAAATCCGGCCGTTTGTATTTCTCCGAGATGGCCACATACATTTGCAAGAAATAGGCCCGGCAATGCGTCGTTCAATTATGTAGGACGGAAGCGAGAAGTCTTCTCTCTCTCTCTCTCTCTCTCTTGGTTGGAAGTAGAGCTCGGATCCCTATAAAGTTTCCGCCAAGAATTATATTCTCCGAGAGCTGCAATACGAAATCGTAAAGCGTCTAGGCCTTCGCCTTCTATTGTTTCTCTCTCTCTCTCTCTCTCTCTCTCTCTCTCTCTCTGGAGGGCGGCGCAGGAAATATGGCCGCGATAAAAATTACGAAATGCCGAGAGGGGCTACAGAGAGCGCTGAAGCCGGTGGAAAAATTAAATTTTGACATTACGCGAATTGAAAGTGCGATGTTGTAATGAAAATTGAATTTTTTTATTTGAGTTGCTTGAGTATGAAGAAATAATATTGTCCGTATTTAATGTTTTTTAACATTATTTTAGTTACCTTGATAAATAGTATATTCGAGTAAATGTTATAAAAGAGTTTTTTAAATAACTTATCAACAATATAATTTATGCAGCAGAGTAATAGTTATTTTAGGGAGGATAAGATACTGAAACTGCCTCTTTAATTATTATTATAAATCAGACTGAAGTTCATCACTTATTCTTACCAATTCAATAACAGTTGTTATTCCCAGATTCAGTTGAATTTCTCTTTTAAATTTATCATTTTAGTGGTTAACAGCAGTAAATTCCTAAAATTGTAATATTACGGTACAGTAAGGTCTTTAAATTCACTTCCCAGAATGGTTTCACACTCGTACAACACCAACATCGCAAAATAAAAGCATTTAGCAGACATAATTTCCAACGACACGGCGCCGCCTCCGAAATTTACGCTCGAACCGCACTTTGAATATCTCAGCAGGCGTCATTATTTATAAAAATACAGTGCGCTCAGTAAACAGGCCTCGTAAAACACTCGGCGACCTCTGATCGCAGTAATGTACCCATGGGGTTGCATCAAAGTGCCTCCCCGTCGCCTGCAGCCAGACAGAGAAAGTCGCCGCTCGAAGAATTTTATATTTTTAATACCAAAGCCGGAAGAAAGGGGAAGTATTTTGCATGGCAAGGAAGAATCAAAGGAGGACTGCGCCGATGGAAAAGGTTATTCACGAGGGAGGACCGATGTATCCGATCGCACTCTCACGATCGCGCCGAGCTTCCCGAGGTCTATGTTTTTTTTAAATCCTCTTCGAGTCTGCTGGAACGAAGTGGCCGCGAAACTGAAAAGGATTAATTCAATGGCGCTGCGGCGAAGTCGATTAGATTTGCGTAAGCGGTTTTCGAAACTAAAACGTGTGCACACTTTCAAATATTTCTTTTATCCTTCCGATTCAAAATTCTTTGACGGCAATGTGACTTTGGAAAAATTCACAATATTCTGCAAATGAATTTTGAAGAAATCGTTGAGCCCTCGCACTTGTAGAATAAAATAGTACTAATCTCCGCACTTCCTCCGGGCCTTCCCACAGCCTGAAAAAATAAAAGAAAATGAAGGGGGCGATATTTCAGTTGAATTTTTTCGACGTTTCCTGCCTCCGTCCGCCTTTTAGAGCGCAGGCGCGCAATAAACTCGCGCGAAAACGCGGGTGTGGTTACGCGCACGCTATTACGTGTCTCGGGCTCATGAATTTTCCATTGGACTATCCATTTTCGAATGAAAATGCGATAGAAAAAAAGAGGAGGCGAACGCATTACACGCCGGCTAATGTACAGTCCGGCGAGCGGCGATTGATTGCCTTCCTTTTGCATGACTCCCCGGCCGCCTCGCTTACCCTTATTGTTTTAACTGTAATAAACGCGATTATAACGCTTCTGGATTTAAGTGGACGTCCGAGTAAATGGACTTCGTTGGGTGGAAAGCGATTTCGCTACGCGTAATCGACTCGATTTTCTCCTTCAATTCTAATTGTTTATTATTTCTTTTGAAACTTAGCTTGAAAGGCGTAGTTGCTCGGTTAAAGTCTTGCTTGAAATCGACTCTTTTGTTTTATTACTTTTAAAGGTGAATTAGTTGCCGATTTACTTGAATAATTTAAAAATTAAGCAAAGATAATTTATATTTTAGCAGTAAACAGAAAAGCTGGTTTAAATCATTTGTTGGAAACAGTTCCAAGTTGTTCTAAATTTTTGTTACAGCTTTGATTTTATTGAATTGGACTAAATGAAATTTATCTAGAAACTGATAAAACGGTTAAGAAATTGAACTTAATTATAAGAACAATTTTAATTATTTAAATTCAAAGAATGTCTGAAGGACAGTTTAAAATGTATGCATTCACTTTTTAGTAATCGACTTAAGTCTGGAGAACCTCAATTTTAGAACTTTGAAAATATTCCACGAACGTCTTTTAAATAAATTAAATGGAATTTTTATCACGATTTTGCAATTTTTTATTCCTTAAATACTCGAGGCATTAATTATTTGCCGAATGATTCAAAAGAATTTGAATAATGTTGGACTTATTAACACTCGATCAAACTTGTAATAACCTATAACTTTCATAAGTTTTTTTACTTTTATCAACAGGAATAATTGCAAGTATAATGTTTACTTCAAATAAATATTTTGAAACTCAATAATATAATTTAATAGAATATGAACACAGTCGTTATTTTTAATTCTTCCTTGAAATGAATTATGAAAATTTGACAAATTAAACTCTGGCAGCTTTATTATAGAAAACGTCTTTGAACTCCTCGTCTACTTTTGGTACATTGGCAAAAACCCGAGAAAAGGTGAAAACGAAAACGTAGCAAAAGTCCTCCTATTAGATGAATTATTAAATTCCATTCCGTCAGCTAATGCAAATCTTCAGCTCGGTTGTTTTTCGACTGGTCCCAATTGATCATTTAAGTTTTCTGCTGGTTATGAATTTTTGAGGGCCCAACGCGGCCCTAATGCACATGTCCCGAGTCGCGCGAAAGGGTTGGAAGAGAGGAAAGCGCCCGCGGGAATAGATGATTTCGCGCCCGAATGATCTCCGGCCTATGCTGAAACTTACACCGCGTATAATCGTTTAGATTGCAAAAAGGAAAAATAATTTCAAGTACGGTAATTAGCCTGCGCGCGACGTCTCTCTGGGGAAATTTCAAAACATGAATTTTCGATCTGCTTACGCGGAAAAGGGTTAACGACGTTGGCTGGGGCACAAGATTTTTCTAATAATCTACTATTAATCTGGAGAATCATCCTCCCTTCGAATCGAGTTACCAGTTAGTTAATATTGCACCTTTATTTATTCAATTTATTAAAGAAATATCGTTGCAAATTTTCTTTTATTATACGCATGTAATTTACAATTTGTATACTTCATTTGATTAGTACCTTACTTTTAAAAAGGCTGATTGTCACTCTGTTTGTTTCATACCTGCATAAAATTAAACTCTCGGAATTTTTAGACTTAAAAAAGTAAATTGCCTAAAAAATATTCCTAAAAATATAATAGACGTGAAAAAAAAAAGGTTTTTAAAATCCGAAGAAAATCATTTTTCTAAATGAACGAACAAACACGCTATAATAATTGTTATCTTCTCAGGAATTCCCATCCATAATTGACCGCGAATTCATCTCTGTTAAATCTTTCCTCGAGCTCCCCGGCCTTCGGCCGGCACAGTAATTATGCTCAAGGCGCTAAAGAATTCATACGATTCTAGGTAAATAGCACATACAACTCTCTATGAAAAGTAGGCACGAGAGGCATAAAAATGCCGGGGGGGGGGGGGGGGTGGAGAATACGGGAGAAGAAGGCAGCAGCGAAGGATTATATACACACGAGGGATTATATATGCACGCGCGGCCGACGCAATCATTGTAACTGTGATAATTGCAAGTCTCGGAAGAGGTGTGCGTGGATAATAAGCGAGCTCTCAAGCACGAGGAGCGATCATCGCAGCACCGCCATTCGTTCAACCAAGCGGTACCAGTATTACCTGCTGAGTGCGCGAATTACCTACACCCTTATGCTGCTTCATTTTCATTTTTCCATTTCCTAACAGCCGATAATTGTTCTCCTTTGCTATTATTACTTTGGATTCGCAAAAATTACCTGATCTCATCATTTTACAGCCAAGTCTAAGCTACTTCCGTAGACTAATTATTTGTGACTGGTCCAGCCAGCATGATTCTTCTCATAGCAACTCAATTTCACTATTGTTTAACTTGTAACCTAATAAAAAGCTCAGAATAAAGATAAATATTAGCCAAGACCGAAATGCGTATACCAGAAAAGATTTCTCCTTCGCACAAAACGCCGCAAATCCGGCAGCTTGTGACCTTAGTTTCGCAAACGATAGCTTACACGGTCATTTTCATTTCATTTCACGCGACTTTCTCGCGTGCGCACCGCATTCGCCGATTATATCGTTGAATCTTTACGACGCAGACACGGTCGCGGTTATGCGCTTTAAAATTTTAATCCGCCGCCCGCTTTATTTCAAGTCCCCGAGCTTGATGACATCCGATGACGCTCGCTGATGCCCCCCCCCCCTCTCTCTCTCTCTCTCTTCGTTTATTGCTGTCTTGTTGCGTTGCGGATGCTTTGAGCTGAATGTTTTATGGCCGTTTCCATTTGAGAAAAGGCTTTTAAACGTTCATGAGTGACTGCTTTTTTGCTTTCAAATTGTGTTGAATAAAGATTAGCAAACGCGACTATAAATGTTTTGTTAAACTTAGCTTAATTGAAATTTCTACAAGTACGCGAGAGCGTATAAACCCTAGCTCCTCGATTCCGCTGTTTCCCAAATAAAAAAAACCACCCTTCCAGCAAAGTTCGCTCATTTCCCTTTTCGCCGGGACACAAAGCGATAAATTGAGCGGCTTAAAAAATTCAGGCAGCTGCATCGACGAATCTCCTCAATTATCCTCAACCCTTCGCAATCCCATTCCCGACAAACATCGGGAAGAAAAAAGCTCGAGGGAGGAGAGAGAGAGAGAGGCTGCTTTTGAGGCGAAGAAAAAAGCTTTTCCGAGAGCCGTAGAAAGAAACAACAAAGTGCGTGCTTTTCGACCCTCGTACACACATCTGCCCGCGACCCCAAAACTCTCTTCCGTGGGGAATTGCGCGCGGAAAACGCGCCTCGTGCCGGAGGAAAATTGGGGTAAGACGGCCCGCAGCCGAGTGGAAATTGAAAATTTCTTGTTTATCGCTGCGCGGCAGATTAGTTTCTACGAGAGTCACCCGGGTATTCCGTGCTCATGTTAATGTAATTACAAGCTTTATTTATTGCATTCGCTGATGCAAGAAAAGCTATAAATATCGATGCTTTCTATTATTTTAATGAAAAAGATAATAATAAAACGATAATTAATAGCATATTATTTATATAGGACTGAGCTGTTGTGCAGTCTTACTAACGCATTCTCCCGCAGTTTTGCTCGCGAAAAAAAGTAGTCGATGTTTTACCAACCGCGCGCTTCCATGCAAAGATTAGGCGTAATCATATGTTTAACGCAAAACTTTGGCAACCGCCGCTAAATAATTTAGCCGGGATCACTTTTGTGTGACCAAAACTTTGTCTACTTTGCACGAGCTTTCTTCGGAGTCACGCGCAGATTATTTTCATTGAAAAAAGACTGCAAGAGAATTTATAACGATAAACAAAATACCGTTGCGGTTTGACTTTTCTTCAATTTTGATAAATTCGCTGATTATTGTTACCTCATTGGGCTGCTTAATTAATACAAAAGCGCTGCAGTATATTAGCTCACTCAGCCATAACTTCCTCTCCAGAAGACATCTCCTTCTCTTGTAATCTAGCAAAGTCACGCGTCCGGAAAAGCCCCCTATGTAAAGCGATTGGCCGACGCCGACAAATGAGCCGACACTCCAGTCAGACTGATTTCCCCGTGGGTCACTTGCGCGCCGCTTTCAAATCAAGAAAGACGCGCGGCCCCGTCGCTTTTTACGCGGACGCTGCGATATCTTCGAGCGGCTTTCTCTCTCTCTCTCTCTCTCTCTCTTTCCTGTATCTAAGGGGATTTTCTTTTATTTGAGAGCGGAGCCGCGGCCGATGCATTTTTAACGGACGGCCTTTCAAATTTCGCTCGCTCTCGTTTATTTTAAGAAGATGGCGTCGAGTTCGCTTCCGCTGACTTTACGGAGAAATTTTCGAGGGTTACGCGGCGGAATTGCATTCGACTTTTGCTTTCCTTTTGGGATCGGATTGATAGAGTTAGTGCTATAAATTCGCCCTCTCTTAAATTATGGACGAATTTTTAAAATTGACTGCGGCTCGACACTTTGTTAAAAATCTTTATTCCTGCGGTAAATTTGAATCTGTGTAGATAAAATTGAAGCCTCGTTTGCTAAAAGCACGGCGTTGTTCAATAAGACAAGTCCACGGTGTATTACACCACGTTTCAAGCTCAAACAACACCGATGAATTTTCAGCAGCCGTTTTATTATTATCAACATTTGTCAAGCGGAGCGGCAGTAAATATTCAGCAAGACAGCTTATTTGCCCGAAAGTCTCATTTAATATATTCCCCGATGTATCATGCAGGAGCCGTTATTTTTATTCGACTCTCAGCTCCGGCGGATTTTCTATTTTCCCTGGCATCTTCGCGGCATCCTCCGCCTAACGCTTGACGTCTCCTCCATCTTTCAATAACCCCTGAATTTTGCAAAGCGCCTTATAAATCATAAAGTTCGCTGCAGGCGAAAGCAAGGACTCGCGAAAAAGCACACCGATCGACTATTTACTTACCGCGCGAATTCGCGGCGGCGCTTATTATTCGTGAATTTCGGCTCTTTGACAATCGCGAGCCTTCTTCTGGCTTATTTGCGCTTTGATTGCGCGCGTTTCCCTCGCGCAATTACGGCCGTCGACGGCCGTTTTGCGATGGAAAAAAGCGCGCGGCGACTATAGAGCGAGAAAAAGTCGCGGAAACAAAGTGGAGAGGAGCTGGGGATTGACGGGGGACGCAAAAAAGTCATCGACTAGACGCTTCTAATTGCAGGGGGGAAAAAGGATTGAGGTGGATATTGTGTAATTTTTGATGATGCAAACGGTGGACGTACTGTCGAGTTCACCTGAATCTCTCTGGTAAAAATTCGATAATCATATATTTCATGCCAATTACACTTACACTCTACACTTGTCGTTAATTCAATTAAAAAGATTTAAAACGAATTTTTCTTCCGGGCAGCTCCTCCCATCTTCCGAATCCCTCAGCCTGCAACTGGGGCTTAAAAGCTCGCAACCGACAGGCGATAGCAGCTGTTTTGCTTGGTTCAACGCTCGCCTTATAATAACTTTAAAGGTACGCAAGTAGCGTAATTGCCGTCCTCGCAGCGTCGTAGGCTGCCTTTTAAATAACTCATCGGCTGTTGGGGGTGGCGCGTAAGCTTGTCATTACGCGACCGGTGCGTACGGCGGCCTCCGTCTGTCTTGTCGGCGAGGCTTGTCATCGAGTCCGTCCGAGGCTCGAGTAATAAAGACAACAGCTTTCCACCGCGAGATCTTTCCCTTTTTCGCTCTCCTTGCCACTTTCTTGCGGGAGTTTTAGGTTTAACGGTTTAACGAAGTTTTGACTTAGTAGTATATCTGGAGGCGGGAAATCAATTATTGGTAAAAGTTGCATAAATTCGATTCGAACTCGATCTAAAAATACGTCTAAGTAAAAGAAGGTAATACGCGAATACGTAATACCACTACTCTCCCTCGAAGAGTTAAAGGCTCTGCTTTAGTTTTATTTAAAAAAGTGAAATAAAGAAAAATGACTTTAGTAAAAAAAAAACATGTAAAATTGTTCAGAAAAACTGTGCTAATTTAAATTAGCTGAAATGTAAAAAGAACAAGCAGCATTAGACTTATAAAACAAGAGCCCTGAAACGGGAAATAAGCGTGCGTATACGCGGATTACTCGTTTTTCCTTTCAAGGTCCGCGTCCAACGCAAAAGCGAAAGGGAGGCAGAAAGAGAGAGAGAGAGAGAGAGGGGCGGAGGGAAAGAAAAAAAAAAGAACAACAAAACGAGAAAAGAATCGCTTTATCACTTTTCCTGAGCAGCAGCGCGCGGCGTTTCTGATTTTTTTATTAGCTCGAGGCGCTGATGAATTGTTTAGGCTCTTCCTCTTCTGGCTAGAAGCGGCTACTTTATTTCGCTCCGGATGCGCGGAAACTATTGCTTCCCTCTCTGCAAACGCTTTTTCTCCCGGCGTTGCTGATAGCTTTTTTCCTCGAAGACACGTATTATAGGGGAAAAGAAAGGCTGCCGCTTTTACTTTCGGATTGTTCGATCGCTTTCGGATCAATGCTTGTTTTCGAATAATTATTGATCGATAAGCGAAGATAATTTAATGATTCGGCACTAATCTTCGGAGAGATTAAATTCGCGTATCAGGACGTAATATGATTTGCAGGCCTGTTCACTTTCAATGTTAATTATCCGTTTCAAAGTTTTACGATTATTACTTATTCACGGGGATGCGTTGGAAACGCTCTGCTTACAGCCATGTGCATTTACGTATGAAGCATTTATGAAAAAGAAAACAACTTTTTAATAGAGCTAATTCGAATCTTTTCCAGTAATAATAAGGAAAAGCTATATACTATTTAATTGAATATCGTTGACTTTACGAAAATATTTCTTTGCACCGAATAAAATATATTTTTCTGAGATTTGATTATTTTAAGAAATTTTAAATTTACGATATGTATTAGGTAAAAACTACCGGGTAAATAAAAAATAAATACAATCTAAACTTATTTTACTTGCATTCTCGGATACAAGCGTGCACGTAAATTATACCATAAGGATAAAACAAAAAAACTTGCGAACTTTCTCTCTTTCAGAAGCCGTGAAGCTCGAGCAATAATTCCAATAGCCATCAGGTGCGCTCCCTCTTTCCGTCATCCTCTGCGGCTCGATTCGCCAAAATCAATTAGGCTTGCCGCTCGCGTGAAAGGCTTATTACGCAGGAGACAGCCGCGCACTTTGGCGGCACTTAACCCCCTCTCCCCCCTCCTCCGCGGAATGCATTTTCGGCACTTAGGCCGTACGCGCGCGGCAATGCATCGCATATGTTCGCCGCTCGCGATATCCTAGCCCTGCGCAACAAGCATGTTTATTCCCCTCCCCAGGCCGCGCGGGCTGCTTTTTTTTTCAGGAGGGGGCACAGGTTTGCTCCCCCCAGGGACGCCCCCATCCCTTATTCATAATCCGAGCCGATTCAATGCGCTTTTCCGGAGCTTTTAAGATAGTACGCTCGCCCTTTTCGGCGGAATCGAGAGCCGGGATGGGCTTTTGCTGTAAGGGCTGGAAAAGTCGGCTGGAAAGGAGGTAAGGAGAGACACTTGTAAGTAAGATTTGTTGGCGCGAACGGTTAATGGTGGCTAGGGGAATTTACATGACGGATCTGCTTCCGCCGCGGAGAATTTAGATCGCCGAATTCTATGGTATACCGAAGTCATTTTCAAAATTTCTAATCTTGGGGAAACATATTGTTTTTCAGGAATTACTTGACGCGTAACGTCTGCTTTTATTTTATGACAACTTTTAACTGACAAACTGCAGTTTTTGTCGAAAAGTATTATTTGTATGCTTTATGTAATGAAAAAGAAAGGCCACTTAGCCGCTGTGTTTTTATGCATGCGTTGGGTTGGGCGGAATCAGCAGAGGATGAAAGAGAAAAATAGGTGGTGAACGAAGCGAGCTCCTCGCCTCGTTGATTTCCAACGGCGACTGTCATGGGGGCCGCTATTGTTCGGGCCATTGACATTGTATTCATTGCTTTTTGTCTATCCTACTTATTTTGATTTCTCTGTATACCGTAAAACAGCACTCGATGCATTAACTATTTTCATTTTCTATTTAATATTTAAACAAATTTTTTTTAAACTCTTAATTCCTTAATTTGTAATTTAATTATAATTACGGTATAAAAATATGTTTCATTAAACCGCAATTATCTATAATGTTTCATCCTTGAATTTGACTGTCAATATTTGTTTATTCCACTTGACCTGCAAGCCAGAATTAATTTTAAAACGCATTAATCCACATACTGAAACTAACTATTACCCAAATCCCCTTCTTTCGCGCGCAATCAGCAAACAAAACTTGCTCGCACAAGGCAATCCATCAAAAACCCATTAACCGCCATTCGGCGATTTCAATTTGACGGGCTTAAAAAAGCTCGGCTTGACATTTGGCGCTCAAAGTGTGACTGCACGCCACAACAAGCGTAAAATACGACAATGATGCGCGGATTATAGCATGACTATAGCCGGAGGCGGCGGCACAAATCATTCCTTCCATTTCGGCGTCACCGCGGAAAGAGAAAACAGGGTTAAGCGCGCCCCATTTTTTTTTTTTCCTTGCCTCGACCGGAGAGAGCAGCGAGTCTCTCCGCAAGGGACATTTTTATATGCGATCCAGCGTTTTACTGGCAGTTCCATCTGCTCCGCGACGCTATACGGCGCTACGTGCGTGAGGAAATGGAGAAAGGGAGGAAGAATGCTGTAGGGTCTACTGCGATCTTTTTTTAGTAGCGCTCTTTGGCTTAAATAAATTTCGAAAATTCTTCTATTTGGAAAAGGAATTGAGCAAATAATTATTCGAGAATGCTTTTTCCGTCGTATGTTTTGGAAGAAATCCGTCTATATGAAGAAAATAAATGTAACTGCGATTTACATCTAAAAGGGACATAGCAAGCAAATAAGTGACATGACCGGAGAAAATATAATTACTGTTACTTCAGTAAATCCTTTCGAAATTTAATATTAATGTAAAGAAACTGAAGAAAGCTTACAAAACGATATTTAAAACGATTATATTACTTATTTGGGTAATGCATTTTCCTGTAACTTTGGGATATCTTTTCTAATGTTAAAATATGAAGGAACTAACAATCGATTTTTCAAAAGTTATGTGCTCTTTTAGCAAAAATCTAAGAAAAATCGATTTTTGTTTAATCACATATAACTCAACTATTAACGGTGCAGTATTTTAACTATTCGCATTCGAAAGGTGAGATCAAATTCTACCGATTAAAACAAAATTACATCCAAAAATTATTTGTTCAAAAGTTATAGTCAAAAAAAGAATGACCATTAAAATAATATAAAAAATCTACTTATGTAATTTTAGCCTAATTTTATTGCAAATTTTTAT